>JAUCMX010000018.1:14709716-15019716 GCA_033459395.1 Hemibagrus guttatus
ACCTACATACATTGCCAAACATACCCTTGGGACAAACACCTAGCAAGATGTTGTTCCCTTCCTCACAGGACAAGAGCCACAATTTCAGACCTATATATTACACTGGCCTCTATAACAAGGCCATCTATCAACGCTCGGCCATGTTCCACGGAGATGCAGACGGACAGCGACTTTTGTTTCCTCCTGTTCCTTTAACACATGAACAAACTGGAAGGAGAAAAAAAAACACTACACAGCCTTCTCTGGTTTCAGCTGGTATCCACTTTACTTCACTGATTGGTTTACCTCACCTACAAACACACAGTACACCTGACATGCCTCTCCAGAAAAAAACCTAAGCAAGCCTACCACTAATACTGGTTTAAAAAAACAACAACACCTAGCTGAACATAAAAATCATTCCGAAATATGTTTCATATTTCGGGAAATGCTCTCAAATATCTTAGAACATTCCAATCACTCATCACATACTATATGAAAGAGTCTGAAAAAAAAACAGACTATACAAATTAACATGAGAGAGAGAGCATTAGACATGTCACACTGCTGGTGTAAACTGGACTAAACTGCTCTGTGTCACCAGACTTCTTCAGGTTTTAGGATTATACCATGTAATATCATGTAAGAGCATACACACAAAAATATATATAAACGTAGGAGCAGGTGGATTGGTAAAAAAAAAAATTCTCTGTGAGCATGAGATCACAAAGCAGTCTGTGCACACTTCCCTTCTAGGTCATGTGACCATGGCTCACCTTAGCATGGTGTTTAGTCATGCTTAACCGAGTCTGAGGAATCTAACACACAAAGTGAGACAATGAAGTTGTTTTAGTTGTGAATGTAAAGAGAAAAAGGAGACATAAAGAGAGAGAAATGAAGCCGATATGCGGGTACTTCCTGACAGAAAAGCAGGAGGTTATTAGGAGGACAAAATAAAGTATAAAAAGCAGTATATTTCCTGTCTGTTCGTAATGTTTTGAAATGGTTAGGAGCCCAAAATACAGGGCCCTAATGACCTAAAAGGTGACCTTTTCCCCAAACATGTCCTTAAGAGTTTGACGGTCTCTGATGATAGTGATTGATTGTGGTTTAATAGTGGTTTGGTGGTCTGCTGTATTAAGACCTGTATGCAGGGCGAAAAGAAATCAACACATATTCTCGGGATTCAGAAAGAACTAAAGTTTTTATAGCTTGGTGTTGATGATATCTGAAATATTCTGCAGTGACGTCAAGTTGCATGCTTCTAGTACTAATGGCATGGGACGCACTAAAAAAAAAAAACCCACAATGTGCAGCAATCAACTTGGTTTGTTGGACACACAAAATGCTTTACATATAATACTACTCCTGAATAGCCAAAAAATGCACAGAAATTTTCTCACATGATTTGGAGCCAGTGCATATATAGACATGTATACACAAGTGTGAAGTGACAGGTGACAGTACTCTGAGAACACATGCCTTTGGCATGAACTCTCTGAAATGAGTGACAACATAATAGTGAGTAGCTTAAATGTTCAAAATGACATGATTTTTAGATTAATCGGATGAATAACTGTGATCAGACTCATTCTCAAATTTCATCATCTGATAATCCTATTAAGATGTCTGTATGCACGGATAAAACAGGTAAAACAGGCCCTGTGAGGAAACCAGACCATTTCCAGGACAGTTTTGCATCAACCCCGCAGATGTCAAACAAATTAGTGATCTTATCTTTTACAGGTTTTGTGTGAAGCTTAATTCAGGATGACAGAACAGCTTCCTATGTGCCAACACAAATATTAGTAGCAACAATTTCTCTGTGGCTGGCTGCATTATGATTGAGTCACTAGCCTTCACAGCTTAGCTGTAGGCTGTTTACCTCCCAGGCTGGATGCTCCACAGGAATTGAGGGATTAAAGGACAGCTGAGTGATTCATGTCTATGCAGTATATTCTTCAGTCATATTTCATCCAGGATACAATGAAGCACTATTGCTAAGCTTTAGCATGTGATGCTAGTTGATATTACATCGATATTACGCTGGGAGTGATGACCTCAGGGCATCAATGTGTGATATATAAAGACTGTTACAATTACAGAATAGAAGTGATATATCCCCTCTCTTTTCTTTACAGCACACCATGCACTCTATGCAAAATGCAACTGAGGCTTATCTCTTACACACAACACCATAACAATACCATCAGCACAATTAATCCTTCAACACACACATTCATGCCCTAAAAATAGTTGCAATCACTCTATCAGTGAAATTTATTTCTGATTCTGGCCAGAACTCTCTTCAGTGTGTGAGGCTGCTTGTGGTACAGCTGTGCTTCCTGATATGACATCATGCTTCCTTCCTATCTGGGGTGTGACATGTGTGACATGAGAAGTGGGACCTCACTTCTCATCCCCTCTCTCCTATACATCTCTCTGCTTTTGAAACCTGAAGGCAAAATGCTTCCCATTATGTGAGTTGCTAATATTGTTGGATGGTTACTGTTACTGTTTCACCAGATGGTTACTGTTATTGTTTAATTTGTTGGTCACTCGGTCACTTCTGAAAGGAGAATGTGCCAATGGAGAAACCGATTGTCTCTTAGTGTTCTGACGTTCATTTTTTTCAGCGAGAGAGAAGAAATGTCTGTGATTTAAGCCTCTCCTTGTCCTGTGTTATATATCCTTCCTTGACAAAATTGTTTTTACAGTTTATTCATTAGCAAAGCAAAAAGATAGACAAAATGACTTCTTTCATATAAAGGTGGTGACTTTTATAATGCTGGTGTAGTTTGTGCCTGTAACCTTAACGGTAGAAGATCTTTGGAGTCTCTGTCTCTATCTGTTTAAAGGGGAAGGTTATGGAGCACTGTACACATGGAATTAAAAGAGTCATAACTGGTGAGCTCTATTTTTAGTCAAAGGTAAAAAATGTTAATAGTTTTACCCATACACATGCATATCCACTCACCGAACACCTGTACACCTGGACATTAATGCAGTTCTCGACTCAGCCAATCATATGGCAGCAGCACAATGCAAAAATTATTAGGTCAAGAGCTTCAGAAAATTTTCACATAAAACATTAAATGAAGAAAAACTGTGATCTCTGTGAATCTGATCGTGTCATGGTCATAGTTACTATTGCTGGTTTGTATATTTCAGAAACTGCTAATCTCCTGGGAATTTCACACACAACAGTCTCATTGAGTGAAGGAAAGTTGTGTGGGTGGAAAAACCTTGTTGATAAGAGAGGTGAAAGCTGCTAGGAAGGATATAGTAACTCATATAATCACTCTTTACAACTCTGTTGAGCAGAAAAGCATCTCATCATGCATACCACATCAGACCCTGAGGTGGATGAGCTACAGCAGAGGATCAACAACAGTTGAGTTCCACTCATATAAGCCAAAAACAGGAATCTGAGGCTATAATGGGTGCAGACATTCATCCATTTCAGGAAAGCTTAATTATTATTATTTGGGGCTGGAATTGGTTAATGTTAAATGTAAATGTTGAAGCCAATGCCGACGCATACTAATTTCAGAGTTTGTTGCATTCAACAAAACATATACTAAGTATATAAGTATGCTTATAACCAATGAAACCTAAAACAATCAAAGCCAAACTAAAAACAAATAGGCTTAAAAAATGTAATAGTCAAACACTAAATATTTCACAAAATATTTAAAAGACACGGGAAATGAACTCTAGTTCATTTGCTTGTTTTCTCATTAGTTTACTGTTGGTCCTGTATGAATAATTGACATGATTTTTTCATTTCTACATGTACTTTACAATGTACTTTTCATTTCAAAATAAATTTCTGGTTCTAAGCTTGGGTAAAGCTTACATATGGTATCACAATGTTGATAGATTTCCCCACCCACATAGCTTTTATTACCACTATTCACTCCCACTTCAAGTCTGATCAAAAGCAAAACAAACACAGCAACACTCCTCCGATCAGTCCGGATGTTGGATAACGTATGCAGTTTGTTGTATCACTGTATATATTCACTGTAACCTGAACAATCCTCTAGGGCTGTAAAATTATTACATGGACCATGTTATAGACCAAATTGTTACTTGTGCCTTACTATATAAAGCCAGCCATTTAAGCTTAGGTCCAGAAATGTACATAGATACTTTAAATACTTCACATTTTAACCAAAACCTTATAAGCTATGAGAGGAAAGTCAATCATTGTCAACAGTCATTCACTCCCATTTCACACAAATCTTTGGTCCTTGGATAAAACGATCAAAAGAGCTTTAAAGACATGCTTCAACAGAGCACTTTACAGTTGGATGGAAATGTATCTTGGCAAGTCTCCAACTCTAAGTGATTTGATTGCCACATATGGAATTTCTGCATTTTCTGTGTAAATAGTCAAGGAAAATGACTATTATTTGCAAACATGACTCTTATACAGGCTTTTCTACCCTTTTGAGTCTAGCAGGAGGACTGAGCAGGACTACATCAGATCTGACCCAGGTTCAGCACTCAGAGCGTTAAAGGTAGTGTATGTGGCAGAGGGAGAGAACCAGAGGTTAGCAGTACCGCCACCACAGAGCTAGAGCTAGACTAGGCCACTGTACCTCCTTATGGGTGAGCTCCAGCCAGGCTGTATAGAGCGGGACACGCAGCACCCCACTGGCGTCCAGCAGGTGCAGGCTGTCCTGGGTAGACCATGAGAGAGAAAGGCTCAATTAGGGTCCATGCTACAGGCCTCTCTCCCCTCTCCTAGCTCTGTGTGTATGTGCAGAGGCATAAAATCAGAGCCAACTATGAAGGTCTGAGACACCATTATCGATAACTATTAAGGCTGGCTTTTAAGGCTCACAGTCCGCATTCTTTAAATGCACGCCTGTGGAGCGACTTTACCTGGTTCTTAACTTCCAAAGTGCATCAGGTACATAATTGGGATGTGTGTGGTTTTTTTTTTGTACAACTTAAACTAAACACACTCTAACCTCTCTTGCCCTGATGTTTTTATGATTGATAAAAATATAACAATAAAAGCAGTAAAGTGGCCATACAATAAGCTACAATATTATGTTATATAACAAAAATGTCCCATATTTTAAAATCATCCTGAATTAAATTCTGATTAAATTGTGAGCTGCCTACAGATTCACACTTCTAATTGTATGTATTGTATAACTATGAAGAAAGACACCAAATTATGTAACTATTGACTCAATACAAGACAGATACTCAATTATACAACAAAACAAACAGACAAATATGAAAAGCAGCTGACATGGAAAAGACCTTCCAGTGTCTGTGCACTAGTCTTTAAGCATAATTAGTATATAAAACATATCTAAAGAGTCTACTTTTTTAGCCAAAATGGTTCAAGGTATATGTAAATGAATAAAATTAAAAATGCTAAATGAATACTATGTACAATGACATATCCTGTAAGCCCATCCTGTATGTTTTTAATGATTTCTTATGCCTGCTGTTTTACATTCATTTGTTATAGCTGTTTTTTCTAGCTGTAGGTGTGTTGGCGTAATTTCTCTTGAGAACAAGAACACACCCACACACCTCTCACTGACGTCTGGGAGGAACTCAGCAGAGATTACGACCATTGTTTATCTCACTACAAAAATGAACATGGAGGTCGATGAATGTATTTAATAACACCAGCTGTGATTTTGAATTACAGAGGCACACTATGAAAAGAATGTTTACATGGATTTGCTAGTTTGATAGTTACTAGGTTGTTATACCTCTAAACTGGCAACCATATAAATATATACATATACACATATACTCTGAGTTGTTAATCTATTAAGGGTGGACAGCATGGCAAAAAACATTACAGTACAATGCCTGAGGACATGTTTACATAATGTAGTATATCACTACAGCTCAGTTAAAGTGGAGGGTGATAAGTCTGGGGACATAGAGAATGATGCTTCACTCTTGATATAGAAACACATAAACCAATGTGTAAAGGCACAAGAAACTGTGGTGCACATGACTTTAAATATATCAAAAATAGCAACACAATTTACTTTATATTTTTTTTAGGTTTATAGTTAAAGAATTTGTCCTGACAGGTCACTTCACTGCATCCATTTTGGGTGGGTGAATTTCTTATTGTCTGGTGGATGTTAAACATAATCTAAGCCTAATAAAATTGTTAATATTCTGACACTTTCTTTATGGAGACATGAGTTTATGGAAGGAGTCTCGGCTGTCACTTATTATCCTTTTTATTCACTTTTTATCCTAGTAACTTTAAAGAAAAGAAAAAAGAGAAGGAGATGACAGAACGTCTTTTAATAGCTGCTATAACATAAACTCACTTGTTTGATGTACAACATTGCCTGAGAGCTATCTTTACATGTATCAATACACCTATTACTCTTTACGAAAACTGCTGTGGCCTAATTTAGAGTAAGGGCAACATCACATTGTCATATCATCCACTCCTACATCCCTGTAACTAATAAAGTTGCATCTTGCTGCATTGCCAGAACTCACACATGCCAAAGTGAGAAGAGAGCAGTCTGGGAATCTGGATGATCTCTGTGCTGAATTGTCACTACTGTTGTAACCCAATATAAACTCCAGACAAATGAATACATTTTAAAATTAGCTGTCAGAATGTCATGTGCTTGTTATCAGAATGGAAATGCCAAGAAAGTGACATTTCATATTAATAAACATAACTGAAGATAGATACCTTCGTTAAGAGACATTTAATGAGAATCTTTATTATTATATAAGCTTTTATATTTATTATAAAAGCCCTACACAGTGTTTTTCAGTCTTTCAAAGTAATATTGCTATATTTGAGACCTTGCTTGTTTACAGTATCTAAGACTACTTCTTATCTGTCCTGTAGCGGTAACTGTTAGGAAACCTCCCAATTCAAGTGAAGCAAGAAGAGAATTTCCTGTTCATTTTCATCACTACGTCTTCAATTCAGCAACTGTTGTGACCTTAAATGGAGAGTGTGTCTGTTTTATGCATGAACTCTGACCTCCTAGAGTCAGGACAGAGACAGTGTTACCCCCCCCCCCCCCCCCCCAAGGGAGCCACTACATGTTCACCCTTTGACCCCATAAATCTGAGGTAAGGCAATAAAGAAGGACAGCTGTCCTCCAACATGAGCTTAATGAATCTTTGCTAGGCTGTTAAAGGTAGAGAAATCCAGACAAACCTCTCTGTTCCTGACTGACAAGTGTGGTGAGCTTGCAGCAGAGCTTTAGCTGATTTCAAAAGAAAGTCTGAGTAACACTTAATGACCAGGTGTGACTCTGTGCTGCTGTTTCATCTGCCCTGTGTGTGACAGCTTTACCCTGCCCTTTACCCTGGACATCCTATAAAAGGCTAAGCCGCCTTAGGACAAACAAAATGTTTGTGTGTGTGTGTGTATGTTTAAGTGTGTGTCTGAACAATGCAGTTGTATAAATCACCTTTCATAAACCATGTCAGCTGCAAGCTGTGACACTAAGTGGGACTCTTACATGCCTGTGTGTGTGTGTGTGTGTGTGTGTGTGTATTGAAATACCTTATTGATGAGAGAGGTCAGAGATGAATGTGACAGGAAAGCTATGGTAACACAAGTAACAATTCTGTATAAACATGTTGAATGCACTACACATCAGACTTTAAGGAGCTGAAGACTACAGTGGAATCCACTTTTGTCAGGCAAGAATGAGAAAACAGAGAGCTCACAAACTGTTTAGCTGGAAATTGGAAAAAGACCAGGTCATGTTTTTCTGATCTTCAACTGTCCAGATTCATCATTGCACATTCAGATGTTTTTTTCTCACCATGTCTGTAGAGTGATCATTTATGCTACAGTAGCCTTCGTGTCAGCTTGAACCAGTCTCCTCTGACCTCTTTCAGCAATACTAACCAATCAAGCAGTCACATCTAAACTGGGGGTTTGAGATGTCTGATACACATAGCTGTTGGATCTTTATCTTTAAGTAGTGCTGCTATTAGAGTAACAATATTTCTGAGGATTCTTCTTTTAGATAAGGTAGCTACATTGTCTCATTTCATTTAATATGTTATTAAATGCTATTCAGATGTGACCGTAAGTGTGAATGCTACAAACCAGATACACCCTTTCTTCAATGTTTCTCATAATATGACTCACACCCTGATATAAACTGTTTTTAATCATTACAAATAAAGAAATTAACAAAGAACATGATTAACAATTCTGCCCAGACATGCAGTGTGAAAATCAAGCTCAGTGGTTTCCATGGTAAGATGTCCCCAGACACAACGGCAGCAGAAGAGACAGCCACAACCTGTGACCTGTGGTCTGTGTACGCAGTGTCTTATCTTAAACTATCTTAAAAATGAACAATCCATTATGTTGACTCTATCAGGACCTTGTCAGTGCTCCCGGAGTTTAGGAACCAATAAACACTCCATGGCTGTGAAACCGGTTCAACCTACACCCCTGCCAATTAAAGTCAGTACAGGAAAGAGTACTTCAGCTTTTTAGCAGGATGTGAACATGCACTTTTTCCAGCGAGTGGAACACGAGAACACCTCATTGTCTCTGTCCTTATGAAAGTTTACTTGTACTGACAGTGGAATACATTCTGTACCTTTTTATGCATGCGAATAGAAAGGGGGAAAAAAATCACAACCAGGGCTTTTATGAGTGCCGTTTCAGGCCTGCGACACAACGATGGGTTCAGTGTCTAATATCCTAGGCTCAGATGAAGCAGGACTCAAAAAGGAGTAAAGGACACCTGTTTCTTTTGTAACCGAAAAAAGACTTTTCTCAACTTCAAACCTCAAAATAGGTTCCTGTTGTCATGCTGGTGTTTTGCGTTCTAATTTAAATTTAGCAAAAGTAGATGAAGGTTGGGGAAAGAGTAAAAAGCTGATTTGTTAAAGTGAACTGATTGTAATACTTATGTATGAACCATCTGATGGTACACAAAACAAAACAGCAGCTGAGTGACATGGACAAGTCAGGAACACAGTTTTAAGAAAATCTTCTCTTTTCCTCAGATAAGCTGTAGTGTAGAACAGGTATTCTGACCTGACCATGCTTTCTGGATGGACATTTGTCCTTCACCATTAAATACAGGCCCAAATGTTACTGAATTGATATCTGAATGATATAGCACAATATTTAGCCCTAAATAACCAAATCACTGCCTTCCAATGGTTCACCAAATCCAACTACATAGCTATGGTGACATTACTGTAATAAATAATGGGTAATTATTAGTGACAGTATCGATACTACTACTACTACTACTACTACCACTATTACTTCTACTAATATTCTTTTGTTTCTATACTTAACTCACAGCATGGAGCTTTGAACTAACAGGAAAGCTGCGCGTACTTTATGTTCCTAAAGCTTAAGCTTAGGAGGCTTTATACTTACGTTTGATTATCCTCCAGACAAAACACACTGTGGCCCTCTCCTCTGTCCTCTATCCTTGTTTTTTCTCTGACTAATCCTCTTCTTTTCCGGTCGCTAACTTTTGGTGGATGGCCTCATCTAGTTATCATGTGTCATGGTTGAGATATTTTTTTAGAACCGAAGCCTGATTTCCAGAACTTTGTCTTGAATTTGCTCTGCTAGCACATTGGTGTTATGATAATGCTTGTTTAGGTATGTTCTCTAACACAATGTTGTGGAGTTTTCAAGGAACAAATGTATTTATTCTGGGATCATGTGACATTTTATTTGCTCAACTAATAAGGAAAACTGGTTGCTCCAGTTTAAACCTAGGGGTTTAACTCCAATAGGAGTGAATACGTATGCAAAGACAATTTTTTACACAGGTTTTCGACAAGTTTTTATAAACTACATTGACTTTTCAACCCATTTCAATGTTATGGACTATTTTATGTAAATTCATGACATACTATAATACTTCAGCTGTTATTTTAATTCCAGGTTGTAACACTAACTAAATATATCTACGTTTAAAGGATCTGTAAGGCACTGTTTTGATTTTGAGGACATGCTGGAAAATGAAGCCCCTATAAGTATAAGTGTATTTTTCCTAGACTAATTTCATTAATGTGTCACATATAAGACCTATACAACCACCTTGTGCCTGCTAATGACCCACTGGAGTATGATAAGAAAAGTGTAGATAGGAAAAACAGCCCAGTGTATAAATGTACAGAAACACAAACAGAGGATGACTAGCTAAACGTAAACAGGAACAGGATAGCGAGCAGCGTCTTACCTTGTTGTAGTAATGGAGTTGAACAGAGTGCCACTGGCCATCACTAACACCACCTAGTACAAATGGTGCCACTGTAGTTTTAGTCTCTCCTGAGGAAAAACAGATGAATGAGACAACTGTATGAGAGAGAAGAAAGAGATTGAAAAAATAAAAAATAAAAAACCTTTTGTGTGACTTATAAAACAAATCACACAAAAGCTTAATTAGTGTACACTATGTATAAACAGAGAGCTTAACTGTAATTAGAAATCTTCCCTAAATAAACTGTTTAAATATGTTCTGGCACGTCACAGAAAAGTCTTTTTTTTTTCTTTTTGTCTGCTTCGTGATAAGATCGTGTAGTGGCAAGAGCACAAAGCGAGACGCAATCCATCATGCCTGCAAGTGGCAGGGATTTCTTTCCTATCAATAGACTTCATTCACTTGGCTGCGCAACACCACCAACAGAGATTTACACTGGATTTAGAGGCATATTTACTGAAGGCAGGAGCTCTTTGGCAGGCATTTCCAAGGAGTCAGTAAACAGTAACCGGCCATTATGGCCTAGTTTGCAATCTTTCACAACAAGATCCTCAAAACATTATTTCATTTGGAGTAAAGTAATTGTGTGGTACAAATACACACTCAAAATTGCCTCATTCTCTTATCACATGGGATTTGGGCTTTGGTCATTGTAGGTAATCTACATGAGCCAAAATTTAATTTGAAGCTCATTTGAAATGTAAAGCCATACAGCATGCCATTTCTTTGTCTGGAGGAAGACGTAATGCTTTCTTAGAAGATGATGGTGACACTGCATACTCCCTGCCCATACATAAGACTTTCAAACTTGTTCAAGTGTGTATGTGTGCAACACCAGTGTTAATGAGTGCATATTAGTATGTGTTCATGTGCCTGTGTGTTATTATGTGTATCCATTCTGATGGGATTAAATCTCTGGTTATGTCTGTTTAGTATTGTTGCCTGAGGTTATCTGTAGTAAATATGTTGAATTCACTTGGAATAAGTAATTCCGGTATAAATAGCAGAGATGGGAGTGTCCTCATGCATGGTTGCCACTCCATGTGTGCATATACATTCAACTCATTTTAATACAGACTGTTTGTTTTGATTTTTATTATAAGAGCTTGTTATATGTCAGTAGGCTAAACCTGTGCTAAATAACATACCTAAAACCCCTGAATTCAACCTCTCTAACAAGCCCTTTTAAACATTATCTATATTGTATACTTTCGCATTAAAATTTCATTTTGATTTCTTTGGGAGAGGAGACTTTCGATAGTGTCCTTATGTAGATGAAAAAGCGCAGTACTTCTGTTCCCACAGGATATAATGGAATATCAAACACCATTTTCATTTTCTGCTAGTCGTGTTATTTCTGCTGCTCATGTTATTTCTACTGGAACATAAACCAGGCTTTACTTCACAACCTGTAACAAACATTGTTACAGACACCTCGATTTATCATGACAACACTAAAAGATCCCTAATAGTTTAGCTATTAACCAGACACTACACTTTTTCAGTCAGCAAGTAGGCCAGTGATGTTATGTGGAAGCTGAAACAGTATAAGAAAGCCACCTGCTGAGAAGGTGAGCTGGATCTGTTCCTCGATTATCTCCACGGCGATGAAGTCATGCTTCTCATTAAAGCGGCCATTGTAAAGAAGCAGGGCATTTCTCTCTTGTGTAGCAAACCTGGAATATTTAAAGAAAGGAAGGAATTGAGCAATATGATAACATCAGCCTCTGTGTTTTTCATCCAGATTTATTAATATGTTCAGAAAAATATTTAAACTTCCCAAGAAAAAAAAAAGACAGAGTAACTGTAAATGCAGTCATGTTTAAGTCAGAGTGATAAAGAGAAACAAAGGAGAGGAGACGCAAGTCAGAGAAATGAAGTGAGTGTAAGACCAGTGATCTTGAGACAGGAAGTGGCTTCTCTGCAATGGGTGTGGAGAGGGCAGACGAGTCAGGGAGCAGCTGGGAAAAGAGGTGCACTGCAGGAAGACCCAGCCAACCAAGCAAAACACTGATAATGCTCTCTCAACACGGACCCCATCCTGTTATTATACAGTGCATGAGAGCCCACATATTTCACTAATGACCCTTCCTCGATGTTTATTACATTCAACGGGTCACCTCTGACCTCTGACAAACATTAACATAAACAAAATAATGAATCACGTTATGCCACTCTGCTTTAAGAGACACCTAAATGTTTAAGAAACACTTTTGCTTTCTTTTTAGCTGTTCAAATCAGCTGAATATAAGAAGTCTGCATTTCTTTGGATCTGCATGTGGCTGCATTTGTGACAAACGAGAAAAGAAAAGACTGACACTCCTGCAGCTGAGTACTCAGTATGCTGAAATTTAAAAGAATGAGGAATGATGACCAGGAGCTTATTTGCATCTCAAGACACTGAATAGTCTTTTATGCATTCCATTACTTTCATAATAATATGACTTGGTAGGCAATGGTTACAGCCGGCATTGGAAATAAAATATGTGCTTAAAAAAGCTCTCTTATTTTTACACACTGTTTCAGTGTAGTAGCCTAAATAGTGTATTCAGTTATATGGTCAGTAAACACTAACAAAAATTTAGATAACTATGAATATATAATAGTATAATAAGTTTAATAAGTCACAAGACAGTGTACAATTCACATGAGTGCATGACTGTTTAAGCGATGACAAAGCATAAGTCTCTACATGTCCTAGAAGTAGACAAAAGCTGCTGTTTGTTTTTTTTTCTGTTTGTGCAACTTCACATGTCCATAAATTATAATTTCCCAGTCTGAAAGGCAAGAAACAGGCATGTCAGCATGCGAGCAGTGTGAAAACATGGGCAGGACTGCATAGTTACCTTAAGGAGGGGCAAAACTTTTGAAACACTTACATAAAAGAGACGGTGAAGTGGAACCTCTGCCTCAGGCCCCGGAAGGTGATGAAGGACTGTCCTGGGAAACTGCGCGTGGTCATCTCACAGTAGGGCTTCTCGTACTCGCCTGATGGACACTGACAGGTGAAGCCGCCCACCAACAGGTCCACACACTTTCCTCCGTTCTTGCATATGCCTGGGATGCAGCGACCTGAGCGGGCGTTCACCTCGCAGTGCTCACCTTGATTAGAGCAGAAGCAGTTAATTACAGACAGACTGGCAATGGGGAAGTGCTAATGTCAGAACAGAAACACTCAGGCTTGCTAATATGATCACATGACAACAACATGAGCTGTGTTCTGTGCTCAGAAGCCACATTTTAACCAAAAGCCAACACACATTTTATTTTCAGTGTCATCATAACTTTAAGCTAGCTTTAAACATGATCATTTACTAGTTTATCAGGTTACCTGAGAATGCCACTGTAATATACACTTTTAAATTGTTCTCACTCATAATGCAAATCCTACTGCTACATATGAACCACAATTAATAACAGCATAACAGAGGTGAATTACAAGCAGCCTTAGTGCCAAGCAAGATAGCAGCTTGCCTCATGCTTTGCCACATAAGCTGTGGGGTCACATAAAGTTAGCTTCGTCATTCTAATATTTTAATCATTTTTTATATCATGGAATCAGTTGGTAATATATGAAACATGACTATTAAAACATTTACAGAACTCTAATTTGGTGAAAAGAATTATGGGATTTTCTGGACCAAGAAGGGTGCATCTGATCATATTCTCTAATGTGAGCAAAATGGAATTTCCACCAAAAATGCTGTCATTAAGCATTCAAGAATTTTCCCATTGGAATGCAATAATTATATATATAATATATATTTAAGCCACAAAATGGTGAAAAGATACATCTTTATTGTGTGAAATGACTCAACTTCCATGTCAGTAAGGATAAGTGGCATCCAAGCTCCATTGTAGACTGCTAATGTCCTTAAGACTCCCTGGCTAAAAATCAAAGCTGACTTTGCTTCAGCTCTCCTAAAAGACCTATCCTCATTGGCTCCAATGTTTCTAGCTTCCGAGATGGTCTTTCAACCTCTCAGTGTTATGTGTCAACCATTATCCTGACAAGATCTGGACAGGGCCAGGTATGTGCTGGAGAAGGGGACAGGATGGCCGCCGCTGTGCTGTTAATGACCCCTGCTTTCTGCACTATAATCCTTTCTGTGTGGAAATTACATGGATCCATTTCACTCTAATGTGAGAACGAGAGCGAGAGGTAGACATTCAGGGACCAGGCTGTCATCGTTGCTATAATGACCACAGACTACCTGGAATTGAACTGTGACCTTCAAAGCACAGGGTGCAATTACAATAGGCAGGAGGAGATGATTATAGATGGTAACTGTCCCTGATAAGGAAGTGAATGGGATGGCTTCACTTCAGGGAGATGAGAAGAGGCCACACACTATCAGACACTTTGGAACAGCTATGAAGAATTCTGTATCCATAGTGCTTGATGTACTTTCGCCATATTAACCACTGACAAAGTCTTGATTTTATAAATTGATCTTGACTAGGAAATTACATCCAACAATTAAATTTAAACACTTGTTTGTGTTTTGCTTTGCAATTGGCTAGTACTTCAAAGTCTGGTTTTGTCATTAAACTGGGTTGTTTATGTAGATTTGGCAACCCTGTTACTAATGGAAAGATACCTGTCTTGCTTATTTGCTTATGATCCAATCACCCGAGTTGATTGTTAACACCAAGTCTGTACAGGGCCTTAAAAAAGGTTTCCCTGTAGTTACTATAGTTTAAGGGCATAATGAACAAAATACATTTTTGTCATTTTTGAGATGCATCACTGTCATTTTTCCCCTATTCATAATGTAACAAACTCCACCTCCTGTACAAGATTTGGCTAGTAATTCTTACTGATATGGTCTACTGACTGAACATGAAAAGATGGTTTACTTCACCATAGCAGCTACAGCAAAACAGTGGAATATGAGAAGCGTCACTGATATATACATGTTGATTAATATTTGTCTCAACTAGTTCTCACCTCTTGGTAAATCAGTTTCACTTTCTATATTATTTTACATTCTGTCTTTTATAGTCAGTCAAACTTGTATGTTGCCTAACGTACAAAATTTGGCTGGGAGCAAAGCTGTAAATACTAACGTCTATAAATTTATCTACCTGCAACCTACCTCCGAAAATTCCAGTTCTATTTAGTTGTTATATTTTCAGAGCACAAGCATTAACCCATTGCAGCATACTTTATAGTATTTCAGTGTATGTTAAAATGTTTAGAAATGGTGATAGTTAATATATTCACCTCCGATTATAGAACAAAACAGCACATTACCCACCACAAACCTATCAATGACACCAAACTCACCAGTGAAGTCCTCCAGACACTCGCAGGTGTAACCACCTTCTCGACTCCTGCAGCGGCCGTTGTTGCGACATGGTCCTGAGTAGCACAGGTCGATCTCTGTCTCGCAGTAGTCACCTGTGAAACCGGCCGGACAGCGACACCGCAGCCCATTGATTGGGTGGATGGGTCGAAACAGCATGGTGTCGGAGGCAATGAATGGTGGCGAGCTGTCAAACTTCAGCACTGATACGCACTTCATGTAGTTCTCACAGGGTTCACGCAGACAGATGTTGTCATCAAAGGGCAAGACGCTCTGGCTGGAGATGTGGCGCAGCAGTGTGCGGTTCAGGTAGATCTGCTCCTGAAGCTCCTCCGAGGGAAAGTAGCGGCCGGGGCTGCCACCAGGAAGCAGAGCTGAGAAGGTTACGTTAAGAATGCTGCCACTGACATCACTGTCATTCTGCACGTTAAAGATGAAAACACCATCGCGGCTTGTTGACAGGACAGCCGCCACCCCCTCAGTGAAAAGGCCCAGCAGTGGTGACAAGAAGCGTTCCTGGGACATGTTCTCCAAGCGCACCGTGATGCTGTTAGTCAGCATGTCGTCTGTGATGATGGTCACACGAAGGGTGCAGAGTGCTGTTACTCGGTGTAGTCCATCTGCAAAAGAGATAAAATAGCAACATATTACACAAAGCTATATGCTGTCTCCCAAAATGGAGTAGGCACCCTGAGTGCTGCTCTGATGAACAGCAGCAGAAAACTCTAATATGTGGAATATCAGTTTGAAATCAGTCTAGATAGAATAGCGAACTAATGATCAGCTAATGAGTGGCAAATTCTGAACAAGATTAAATTCGATCCAATTATCTTGCCCTTCTACTACTAGATATTTTTTTAAATGGCATGAAAATCCAGGTCATCAAGGTCCCACAGTACAGTGCAAAAACACATGCAACAACAGCTAGTTTTCTTAATAACAGAGGCTTGAATATATACGTAAATTAACAAACTCTAAGGCATCATTTCACCTAATGTTGGAATCTATAAATAAATATAACCGTCCTGCCCCTGACAGACTAATAACATTAGAAGGGCTACATAGTGAGGGGCAATACACTTGTGTAGCTGAGCTTCTACCTCATCTGTAAATACAGATAAACAACTCCCACTTCTCCTTTTGTTGATTTTTAGTCTTCATCTCTTCTCTATTCATGTCTCTGCACTGATTTCTGGCTAACATATACACCTGGAAACACATGGCATGCTTTGTTTTGATTTTCCACCAATATGTATACTCTAAAGAGGATTAGCAACTAATTTTTTAAATCCAGGAGATCCATTTGTGATCCAATGAGACACAATCCAATGAAACTCATAGCCCTGAGTGGCTGTCGATATCACCTGCAGTTAAAGGAAGGTCTTAGATCACTGCACTAAGCACTATTCTGCTCTGGTGAGAAAACAACTGAGGAACAGGTGGCGTAGCTAATTACTAACCCTAGCAAAACAATACAGCCTTATACAATACAGTGGTGTCAGTTTTCACAGTAAAATCACACTTCCAGCAATAAAGCATGAGGAACAGACAATGAGACAGAGCTGTTACTAGCAGTATAAAAAAGAATCCTCTTTACTCTGGGATTGTGTGATAAGGTGAAGAGGGATGGAGCTGGGATGCTAACCATTATAAATGACTAGTTTGATCTATAAATTCCTTTCCTAATATGTCTCTTTATTCAATAGCTGTGTGGGGTCCAACAGGTTCAAATTTTGCACCTTTACTATGCTCCTTTCCTGGGTAAAAGACAACAGCAGCTGTAAGTGTTAAGACCTGAGAGCTGAGGAGACAACGAGTTAAACAGGGCAAGGACAGAAATCCGTGTCTATTCCAGTCCTCTATTGCTGTTCTCTCCATCTGCCTCAGTGTACAGCTATAGTGTTATTCCACATGCTGCTGCACACAGGGCAGCTGATACACCACACACATGCACCTACCTCACTGCTGATCCCCTTCAATATCCTGAACACTAACACACTCTCAAGATTTTAAAACCCCAGGTTACGAAGGCCAAGTGATACTTCAAATGCTGAATAGTTTTTGACTTCTTGAAGATTAAGCTGATGGCATGTAGTTTAGGGAAACTGTCAAGATTCTGCAGTCAAAACACTGCTCACCCTGTGAAAGAACTCTAATTATTTTATGATCCTAAATCCACATACATGTAAATAGAAACGTCATCCTTTACCGTTCCTATAAGACTCCACAGTATGTATGTTAACCATGATCACAAGTTTTAAACACAATCAGCTGTGATTTTAGTGCTCTCAGCTAAAGTTAATTAATTGATGTTACATGCCACTTTAGTTTGACTCCAATTAATACCCAATTATTGTAATTAACCTTATGAACCTTATGCTGTTTAAAAGGTTCATCAGTCTGAAAGAATACATTTAGTTTATAACACAATGTTGTTGAATTCTTAAATATCAGTGCCTTATATCAATGTGCTTGTTCTTATTTCTATAGTAACGCCCAATTCACAGCGACTCGAATGGCAGACTCTCATCTTAAATAATAATAAACAGATTATTATGTGTTGTTATTTAACAAGAAAGAACATATAATCATTGGGGGGAATGGTCGCATCACATCACAAATAATCATTCATTACATTTTTATTATATTTTAAGCATGAGGAAGAGCCGATGAGGCAGAGCTGTTACTACTAATAGTAAATACATAGACTCCAGATTAATATAATATGAATTAATATTTATAATGAATAATATAGCTTTAGTGATTTATCAATACTGATGCTAATGCAAATCCTACACACAAAGAGTGACAAAAGCACAAATGCCTGAGTTATTCCCACAGCATATGTCTCTGTTTGTCCAGCGTCTAAATTTAACCTTTCAGCTGCTGGATTTAGCTCAATAATGGGAACTCTGCAAGGGGTGAACAGTAGGGCATTGCTGAGGATGTCACAACAAGACCCCTGTGGAGCTATGAATCATCAACATGATACTCAACAGTACAAGAGATGACTTCAACAGTGCAGGAAGCAACAAACTACACGACAAACCTGCCGCTACAGCACTGAGGTTTATTGCACTTCCTATACTAGTCATAAAATCGTAAAATTATTATCATCTATAATTGTGATATCATTATAAAGTCATATAACTTAATCATAGTATCAACAACAAATTACAGGAGTTGGTTTATGATAAACAAATGTGCCGGTACAATAAACTATCAAGCAATAATATCTCTTTATAACACATGCACAGGTGTGTGAGTCAGTCAGCTTGTGTCTGTGTGTCACATTGCGATGTTTAGCATGTGCCTGCGCAGGGCTGATAATGTTGCTGCAGGCTGTTGAGTAAGCAATATGCCTCACTCTGCTTTGTATTTGCTTTACTCTATCACAGTACCAGACTAATAGGCATTAAAAACCACAGTGTTGTTCTAGTTATCTGAGTGAACGACATGGGCCTCTGCTATACACACACACACACACACATACACACACACACACACACACACACACACGCCCTGTCCTGTTAACTAGCCTAGCTAATATTTTTTAGTTCAGGTTGTTTAGGATATGCTCTTCTTCCCTCTATAGCTACAAACAGGAAAATGTAATAATAATCAAATAATCAAAAGACTCACAACAATCCTTTCCTGCACAGAAATGCAAACATATTTGTTTGTTCTACAAACTTCTTGCATACTCTTATCTCATAATTCAACCTTTTGGCAGCGCTTTTCTTGCCAGTGGTAGAAAATCAGAGGAGAATGAAAGTGTAGCATTAGGTATCTCAAACCAAGGTTTCTATGTATCCATTTCAGGTGTTTTACTCACAAGTAATCACAACTAGAAGCAAATGTGTCTTTAACATCCTGTGTCCTGTCTTTTTTTCTGCCCGGTGAATTTTATTAAATTTCTTTTAGCTGGAAATGCGGAATTTTTAGTTGTCCCCTGTAATGCCACAGCAAGGGGTTAAAATGCCGCAAACACGTTAAACCATATATTTGGTATGTGAATTTTACCTTTGCACTGGGGCTACTACGGCTAATGTGCTATTATCATAGAAACTCATTACACACTTCCATTAAGCTCAGATTAGGTTACAGCTTGTGTATGTGGTTTTTGACACTGACTGATATTTATCAAAAAAAAAAAAAAAGTCCTCAGGTGAACTCAGGTGATTACGTACTGCTACTCACCCCTTTATGTGCTGTGACAAATGACCACAATGCCTCACACACACACACACACACACACACACACACACACACACAAAACATGACAGGTCCACAGAGGAAAAGGTGAGAGACAATGCCAGAAAGCAAAAGTGTGAGTTAATTTTAAAATGAATCAAACGGTCATGCTTAATATTGTAAATAAACAATCACTAAATGTAGGATATTAATGAATGTGGCTAAATGTGCCATCTCACTCAAAACTGGTTCTAATTAGCTGCTTTCAGAAGAACAGAAACATTGCCACAGCTAATTATTTAACTGGCTGTTAAAATTTCTTGTTTCCTTTAAACTCTGTGCTCTGGCCACTTTAATATGATTAAAGTTTTATACTAATTGGTTAATTTGCTAAAATTGCGGACGATCCATCACTTACAAACATCAGCTAGGAAAATTTTGTTTCCATGGTCACCCACAGAAATGTAAATAATAAAACATATTGACATATTGCTGAAAGTAAACTGTGAGTGAGAATCCTGATCACAATGCTAAACCTAAGCCATTTCATCACCTAAATGTATCTACACCGGTCAGGCATAACCTTATGACCACCTGCTTAATATTGTGTTGGTCCCCCTTTTGCTGCCAAAACGCAACAAACTTCAATGCACTGTGTATTCTGACAGCTTTCTATCAGAACCAGCATTAACTTCTTCAGCAATTTGAACAACAGTAGCTCGTCTGTTGGATCGGATCACACGGGCCAGCCTTCACTCCCCACATGCATCAATGAGCCTTGGCCGCCCATGACCCTGTCGCCGGTTCACCACTGTTCCTTCCTTGGACCACTTTTGATAAATACTGACCGCTGCAGACCGGGAACACCCCACAAGAGCTGCAGTTTTGGAGATGCTCTGATTCAGTCATAAGATATAAAATTTTTAAGTATTAATGAACCATGCAAACTTTGCAAACTGATGGCATCAAATCCTTGGAACATAAATAATGCTCAAATATTCATTAATAGAAAGTTGAGGAAGCATTTTTCCATTTAATTAGGGTTAAGAACATAATTTAGGTTTAAAATTCGAAGAACCTATCCAAACTTGCACAAGCCCTACAGGTGTTTTCTTCAATTTGTGACAAATGCGCTCTTGTTCTGTCATCACACTGCACCACCTATACACAGAGAATCAAAACAAGCTGTTTATGTGAGTGCATGATAAATTACTGTTATAGACGGTAAAACCTTACAATAGCCTAGAGCCTATGAGAATGAGAGTAAGGTGGAGGGACAAGCAGCCAATCGCTCCCTGTACTTCACATTGCACTCAAATATTTGAATCATAACACAGGCTTAGAGTCCCTCCTCCCAGCCAATAACTATACAGAGGCACTCAGCCCTCCCTCCCTCCCTCTACTAACCAACCTTTTCTTCAGGTGAGTAAAGAGAAGGTGAGTTAAATACAAATGGCAAGTCTCTCTCTCTCTCTCTCTCTCTCTCTCTTTGTCTAACACAGACTCTCATACTGGACTGTTAACAAAGACCTAGGCATAAATAACATAAATAACATAAATAAGATGAACACTGAGACAGAACTCTTCAAATTACTTCACATCACAATACTATAACAACATAGATATCTGTTTTCTTAGAAAATGATTTGTATATGCAAGAAAAGTCTCCATTACTCATTAAATGAAGTTTCTCTGAGGCAAAGCAAACAAATGTATGGTCCACCTTGTTTTTAGCATTAACAGATTACAACAAAATGGGTTTTCTTCATTGTCTTCATCGTCTCATACGATGAGATGAGGCATTATATAAGAAGTACAGCATTAGAATGCATCTCATACAGTCTCCTATGAGATCTTTGTTTTCTTTTTAATAAAATCACTCAAGTGTCGTAATGATTAACCTCAGTGGCGTCAGTGAAATGCCTGCAGAAACATACAAAACAACCTCACAAAGCCAGTATTCTAATTAAATGTGAATAGAAATAATGATCTGATTGTATATTTATGACAACATGTGGTGCTCAACAGATATTTAGAGTTATAGACACACACACACATGCTCACATTTCAAGCCATCTTTACACCATGAGGTAACATCAGATGAGCTGGAGTGTGCCAGATGGGACCATGTTCTTAATAAATGGGCAAAACGAGATTACACCTCACTGACATCATCGACACTCCTCCTGCGCCGAAAGCAGCACAGATGGGAGACAGGAGTAGTTTTCCACTCCTCTCCTTCATTCTCATCTCTAAGCTCGTTTTCATTCATTATGAAAAACCTCTCCAATAGGTCGCTTTTACACTTCCAATTGTCACTCATTTTTCTCTTAACCTCCATCATGGAATGTCCACAATCTACAACTTTGTTTCAGCAATAAATATGGAAATATTCAGAGTAAAAGAAACTTTTCAAAGAGAAAGATCATCACTCAGACATATTTATGTGCATGCATTACTGTCCAACTGTCCACAACATCAAATCCAGTTAACCAAAGACAAGGAAATAAGAGGGAAAGAACTGAAATGTGAATGGTCTTTAGGCTACCTTAGAAGACTTGTTTACTTAACCGGGACGACATGAACATTAATGCATGTGAATTGCGAGTAGAAGTGTTCTTATTACACAGCTGGGTATCACGCAGTAAAGCCTCTTCCTCTTTTAAGCCAAGTAATACATGTCAGGGCTTGGCATGCTAGAATTACCAGAGTGTCAGAGAGAAACACTGCTGAGTAGTGTCCCAGCCGCTCAAAAGCATTCAAAGGACCAACAGATACCCAGAAACATCTGCTCAAGGTGTGCTTCACATCAGTGTTATACAGTACACACTTGTACTTAGTCTTAAAAAAACCCCAGCTACTAGATACCCAAGTGCAGAGTATAACACGGAATATGGTCTATCTTTCACAACACGTGATGTCATGTATTTATTTTCATGAATTGCTGAATTGAGGTCATTAACCTAGCAGCTCCTGGCAGCTGTCTCAAATGGTCTACTATAAACTATGAGTATTAAACATATTCAGAAGATTACTACATATAACAAAGGTGTAAATGAGACATGTGAATGTAAGTTGTGTTGAAAATGAGCATGGTGTAAGGAATGGTACTATATGAATATTTTTCATTTCAGTGTATGATTTGCACTGAGACATGAATTGGCATTGCAAACAAACTTGTAGGCACTGGTAGGCATGTTGGTGCTGTCTGTTATCTGCTAAAAGCTTCTCCCTTTCTGTCTTATGGTGTGCCATGAGACAGGTTTGTGCAAAAACAGTGTTCATTAGTTGCTGTCGATCACCACAGACACAAATTTCAATCCTGCCTCATCACTTGTTTCACAAAAAAATAAAAGTCGTAGACAAACCCACTCCCCGGTTCGACTTGAGAAGCGTGAGTGAACCATTACTTAAAGTCTAGTTCCCTTTTTAGCAGGGAGTGAGAATAAAAGAGTCACTGTTAAAAAAGGAGACAAAGCCCAATGGGCCTAGTTAAAAGCACTAACAGTTTGAATACTTCTAGGCAGACTGCATTTACTCCACCTCTCCTTCGGCTATTGTCTGCTATCTATTAGACAAATGTGCTCACTGAGCTGCTCTACGAGGCAGCAGATGCTAACCCAAGATAGAAAAGCAGATCATGGCTTATTGTGTAATTGAGCTAATGTTGTTGGAAATTAGCATTATGTGCATGGTGTATTAAATTGACTACAATTCTAGACTCTACTAGACTCTTATCTAGTTGATACGCCATCACACTTTGAGGTGCACAACTTTCAGGCTCATCTACACTGGTAAATGTGTAACAAGTCAAACTGAGACAACAGCAATGGAATCTGATGGCTGAAATTAACAGCGCAGAGTAACATGAAGCCTCTCTGAGAACGATAATCGAGTTTCAGCTCTCCACTTCCTGCATTACCGGGTCAGAGGTCAAGTCATCATCAGGTGTTACTAACAGACGTCAAAAAAAGGGACTCAAAGAGGGAAAAGTCCAAACTTGAGGCAAGATGAAAGCCTGGGACACTCGTTCCAGTGTCTCTCCACTACGAAAGAGCAGTAGTCAAGGCAACATGGCTGACAAATGACCCACATAATCTCTTGTTGGCCGGACTTTGGCCTGATGCCAGCAGCCACCATGGTGGAGAAAGAACTGCAGAGAAGAGGAAAGCCGGGCCAATGAGAGCTACCTCCCAACGACATTCACTGCTGAAATGCATTTCCCAGGCTTCTACAAAGAAACTGACTCGCTGACTCATTAACACTTGAATCATCGTCTAGATTCTCGAAAGTTTGCTTCTTCCCCCGAATATATTCCCGAATATAATGATCCCTCCAGAGCACAACACTGTCATATCACATGCTAAAGTTTGCAATTTGTATTTATATCCATATCCAGATACAGAACAAAAGCTTTTAGCAATAATTCTAAGCGATAAACATAAGCATCGACATAACAAGGCAGGTATGTGCATTCAATCAAATCCAAACAATTTCAGAAATATGCAAACAATGGCCTCCATGAGCCAGGATGGAATAAAAACCACCTCTGCAGGGTGTAAAGAAATCTGCCGCCATCAGACAGCGTTAAAAACTTCACTCAGTGAATCAGAGATAAACAAAGTGACTAACACTGATAAATATCAGTGCTGCTTAAACTCACCTGAAAGCCACTGAGAAATTTTTTAATACAGTTCTATACGCTCTTTACAACTTGAGGTAGACTTGAAAATAACGCTGACGCAATGTTTGCTTGTTTGTCCTATATACTAATTTACAGTATATACAGTAGGTGTGCTGCTGGTATATAGCACAGTAGAGCACCACAAACCTGGCCACTTTATTAGGAACACCTGTATTATCCAATCAGCCCATCAAGTTTCTGAAAAAAAAGAAAGATCATAATTGGGAGAAATGCGATCTCAGTGACTTAAGAGAGACCAGAAGAACAGACTGGTTCAAGCTCTTCAAAGGCTATGGTACACCAAATAACCACTCCTTACAGCCGACATGAGCAGAAAAGCATCTCAGATCACATGATATGTCTAACCTTGAGGCGGATGGGATACAATAGCAGAAGACAATATTAGATTCCACAGATGAGCAGAAGAATCTGAATATATTTCAAATCAAATGCCCATGATGTTCTGTTGCCTTATCATTAGAAAACAACAGGCATACATTTCTTATTGTAATAATTCTGAAAAGCAGTGATCCTAGATAAGATATTCACTCAGACGACTGCATGCAGATGCCCAGAAGACCTCACACATAGTCAACATCTGTTTTGGGCACATCCCTGCCTGCAATGACTGCAGCACTGAAACCTCACTGTAATTTATTCCCTGTATGTCTCTCCTTCTCTCCTGACACTCCCGGGTTGTGGGCCTCGTTAATGTCCTTATCTCAGCCTCGGCATGATTCTGCAAAAAAATTTGCCACCTGTTAGTGAGACTGTGTGCGACTGAAAGCAGCTGCCAGGAGCTGGTGTGTGTCAGCGTGTCTGTCTGCAGGCCTCTCTTCACTCACTGACAGGCTGTTGGCTCTCTTTCCCACAATATGAACATGTGCTTTTGTTCGAGCTTGCAATTGAGGGAGCGGAAACTAGTGAGAAGCAGGTGTCAGGAGCGAAGTAGTGTGTGTGTGTGTGTGTGTGTGCTCTGAGATGAACAAGATGTGAGAATTAGTCACCAAATAATGTTCACTTGTTGAGCTGAGTGCCACTCACTGCCTTTTGAGCGCTCATTCCTCGTTGTTGTTAAGAGTAAGAGCAGAAGAGCTGTGTGCTGCAGGTCAGCTATGGACGAGTGATTTAGCACAAAACTGACACGACCCACTTGGTCCTTTTAACACACCACCTCACACTGACAATGGAGCTTAGAGCAACTCGGTGCAAAAACCAGTTTGGTTGCTCTCACTTTTAGCGCTACCTGTAACTGACACTCTGCATATTAGGAGGAACTTTTTATACTCTAAATCATTAAACGCTTGAAATGGCTGACGGTTGTAAATGGCCGTCACTGCAAAATGATTCTTTCTGTCACTCCATGCCACGCCCCACGTTTGAACCAAATTTATGTGCCTTTAATGTAAAGATGTTCCTGCACAGGGTGGACTAAAACGTGTGCCAACACAGCTAGGCCTAATTCACACTTCAGATGGTTAAAAGGATTCCTAAGCTCTTATACCTGGCACTTCCGTAATAATTCATCTGGAAAAGAATTTGTCTCAGTTATTCTTTGAGGGGTTTAGGCAAGATGAAATGATTTACACGCTCTCACGCAGGACCTTACGCCAGAAACACTAAGACTAAAGGGAGGAAAGGTATTAAAAGTGAATGGAATTCCGCTGATGATCTCTCCCTTCCCAACCCACAGTGATAACATGCTAAGTGCTAGATTCACTTCATGATTTAGTGACTTGTTAGAGGAAACGGTTCCTGGCTGATCTCAGAGCAGTTCTGGGATTTCACTATTAAGACACACACACACAATGGAACAAGGCAAATGTGGTACTCTTTTGTGCCTTCTTACTTTCACAGTCGCTCTCACTTCAAGGCGGCACATGGTGGGCCGAAATGATTCGCCTCCACTCAGCCATGCACTATGAAACAGCACCGAGTGATGTCCGGCAACTCAGCGAAAAGGAGACTTTTCTTCCTGCAAACACTGCCACTTTAATTATCCTACAGCACTAAACATTCAAAAGCAGTCTACTGCACTGCAATTTAAAATCTTCTGCACCATTTACAATGGAATACTCTCTAATTGCTGCATCTGAAGCATATGTGAATTAAATACAAATGTGTTGCTTATAATGGACATCTAAGGGCATCGAGTTGTTTTTTGTCAATAAACTGTTATGTGAAACACATACTGCTGAAGAAAAAGTTCAAGAATTTTTCCGTCAGTTGAATTTCATCAGTGTTAACACTGCTTTTCCGTGATTTGCTACCAAAGATGTTATCAATGTAGTCAATGTAGCATGTAGTAAGCATATACATTTGCTTTAAGCCCTGGAATTAAATGTTTATTTGAGAATTTTCCACTGATGTTTTTCAACCTGAAACAACACGAAACAATTCTTATGTATGGCATAATAAATCATTCACACACTCATACACAAATGCGTCCATACAAATAAAAAAAACTTTGGGGGGAAAAATGGTAAGAAATCAACCACTGGTGGATGTTTTTTTTTTTTTTTTTTTTTTTTTAACTTTAGTCTCTGTTCCTCTGAGACTAACTCTTAAGTCCTGTTCTACACAAATTCCTTAGAGTCTTTCCTCTCATCTCATTACAGAAATCACAAACCAGCTTCGTCGTCAAGCTCTCTCGAGGCTTTAAAAGCCTCTAACGTACCCACATTCAACTTAATTAATGAGGGCCTCTTTCTAATAAAAGCATCTGTCTGGCCTAGCAAAGGCTGGAACAAAACACAAAGCACATGTGTACAGATGCATGAGACAGTGTGATGGGCTGGCCTGCACTCTCAGGCCTATTCACTCAAAGAAAGGGACCAATAAAAAGCACCTGGCTTGCCTCACCCTAGCCTCTTCTGGGTTTAATCTGCCTGCTTTCTACCCACCAAAATCCCCAGCCTGGATGTCTTTGTTCTCTTCTCAGTGGGGCATTAGTATTTGGAAGGGGAACAAGCCAAAGTGGATCCCAGCTACCGGAGTGGCATTTGGAGTTTATGGCACTCCACAGGAGTGAGGAATCAGTTGAGAGACAGCCAAAACTCAATTAAAACATCAAAAACTCTTCTCTGGGGAGCTGCAGGTGTGTTTGTGGCTTTACGATCGTGACGCCTTTTCAGCAGTCCGGATCCCAAGCACTTAAGATACCACATCCCGTGGGGCATCTGCATGCCTGAGAGATGGAAGAATGTAAATAAAACATGCAACCAAACTGGAATTAGTTTGATTTACAATACCATTACCCAGGTCTGTGATTAATAAGTCTGGGTGGGTGGAAAGTGTTCGATACCACACGGAAGCATTACATAAATCAGTTAGCACACCGGTTTCATCTAATTACCAGCCTTTCACATCACTTGACGGCTTTAAGGAGGTTGAAATTACTAGCAGTTTGTTCTTGCTGCACTTCCTGAATAAAAAGCTTGAGGCAGAAAGTCTGAGGTGGAGAGGCTGTACAGAAAGAAGGTTTGAGTTTCACCATGGATAATCAAGTATGAAAACTGCAATTATACCCGCGGCTTTTAAAAAATTGTTCACAATTCATTCAGCCTCACAGTTAAAGTGCTGGCAGACATCTCATGAGGAATATCAGTAATGTACCACATTTTTATTGGCATTTTACACTTCAGTATAATCAAATTAGGCTTTATATATGCATTGTTATACCTATTAAACCTATTAAATCATGCATCTCAACACTGTGTGTCCTGATAATCACTGATCCTTTTATGTCGAATGATATACCTAATATTGGATGAAACTTAAAAACTTTTTAAAAAGATTTTATGGAGCAGGTTTTCTCATAGCAGAGCAACCTGCTTAGTAACAGACAGAGCTCACTTGGTTCAGTGATCTTTGCCTGTGTGTTTGTAAAGCTGATACAAATGCCTTGGACTCCCTTGTGATACGCTGGACTCGCTTTTTCCAAATTTGAGGTTCCAGCATTCCCTTGGCAACGTCCTTTTTGCTATTTTTTAAAAGAGCCAATCAACCGGGGGCTGGTAACCAAGCCGCCTGTTTATCAGTAACCTGGGTGAACAATGACTGCAACCAGACACTGTTCCTGCCTCTATAGTGAGAGCGAGAGAAACAGAGAAGAGAGAGAGAGAGAGAGAGAGAGAGAGAGAGAGAGAGAGAGAGAGAGAGAGAGAGAGAGAGAGAGAGGGGAGAGAGAGAGGGAGAGAGAGAGAGAGAGGGGTGATCTAATGACATTGACACCGATACACTTGGCACTCACGGGCAAGAGCAGATACATGGGTGGGTGACTTTGAAGAAGAAATCGAACTATCTACCATCTCAAGCTACAGTTATAAACACAGTACCAAATGAAGTTCCCATTTTCAAAACAACTATTAACAAGACCTGGCACCAAACAGGTATCCGGAGTCCCGAGCTATCAGGTTCAAAACTCTGTGCCTGCTACCAAAAACTATTTATTTCCTTTACAGAAAACAATAAAAAAAAGATTTACTCAAATTGTACCTTTTGTACAATAATTAGAACAATATGTAAAACTAAAGCAAATGTTTTTTGTAAAATCTTTCATAAAAATCCTTGTATGAACTTATAAAAATATCCAAACGTCCAGTTGAGGGTTATGGGCCTTGCTCAAGGGCCCAGCAGTGGCAGCTTGATGGTACATTTCCATTTCACTCATTTCTCAATCACATGCAGTTTAATAAAACAGAAAACTGTATTTCAGGCGAGAAGCCTGTAGTAAGGCTAGAGTGAAGGTCTTTGCTTTGTGTTTAAAGCCTGGGGGTCTGGCTGCTGACTTAGTGAAAGTTATAACCTGTGCTGTCACAGTTCACTGACTCTCACACAAGTTCAATAGGAGGTTTAACTCCTGATCTGCTGTGATCTCCTCTAGAGATCTAACCCCACATCCTCCCCACCCCCAAACACACACACACACACACACACACACACACACACACTCCCATCCACATGCAGGATGAGAAATTCAAAATTCCCTCCCTTCACTTTTCCTTCTCTGGTCCAGCAAGATTCAAGGGTTTTGTTGTAGTCTTGCAGGAAACTAAAATTAGACTGGCATGCTGTACATTTTCATCAAAGATATTTAAATCCATGTGCACTTGTGCTTAGTGCTGTAATGCCCAAGAAGGTCTAGTACCATGCACATGCACGGAACAAGAGGGCTTGCACAAAGGCAGCTCTAAGAAAAGCTGGCCAGTGTCCTAAAGGCTTTTGAATCAAAGGGCATGCTTCAGGAGGACAATGCTCATGCCCCATTCACTGTTCCCAAACAGCCAAGCTCCAGAGCCAAACCATGGTGTAAGCAGCCATCAGCTCAGTCTCCGAGTGGCAACTAGAGGCTTACGATCACCATGACGATAACCCCACAGCACAAACAAACCTAAGATGCGGGGTTAGGCAGGGACATAATGGCTACATCTTAAGGGTTATGCCTAAAATCACTCTTTTAAACCGAATGATGATCAAATAAAGTTGGTTCTTATGGAGTGTTCATGTCAGGTGGCTTGTAGCTTAGCTAACTACTCACCTAGCTATTGTCACACTCTATGGGATCCTCATAAAATCTTTTAAATAGATACTGTAACAGATTGCACTATAAGCACTGATGCCACTGTCACTCCTGTATGTGATGCTGTAAGTTTTTCAGCATCCTGTATGGTCCTCCTATTGGTGGCTTTCAGTTGAGCATCACAGCAGTGGCGACATTTTAATAGAAAAAAAAAAATTCTAACACTGCCGGAACTATATTGTCAGCTGTCCCTTGCCACTAGTTTGTGTATACATTATAGATTCTTATCTCATTGATCATGACTGAAGAATTCTTTTACGATGCACGATTTTTGTAAAGCAAAATCAGGCATCCGGCATAAGGTCATGCTGAAAACACCCTCATTAAATCAGTGCCTGCTCCACTATATTATCTCAACAGACAACAAAGCATGCACTTTTATCTATTACTGCTTGCGGTTTTCTAGCTTGATGAATAAGAATTTCCTGTGGAAAGTTCATTTCAGCCAAGCACTAATGATGAAAATCCCTTTATGTAATAAAAAAAAGGGCATTCCAAACTTTGATCAGATGTGTGTCAAAGCAAAAGAAAGAAGATTAAATGGTAAACAGAGAGAGCTGAGCTCACACAACCCCAGCAGTGCTCCTGCAGCACACATGCCAGAGCAGCACTGTCATCACTGTAATAATAGAGCGTCTGCATTTTATCAGCCAGCATGCAGGAGATGCAACACCCAAAACTCTTGCCATGAAGAAGCGTGTGCAAAGCAAACGTAATTGAAAGTCACAAACACTTTCTCAACAATCCTGTTCATCAAATCAGCCATATGCCCCACCTCTAGAAACTACTCAGCAGCATGCAGGCAGATATCTAAGTGTAAAGACAAATTTTCTGAAATGATATTGATATTTCTACATATTAAAATAAGTACATGTACTAAATAATTTGAAGGATTTAACACTTTATACATTTGATAAGCATTTGTTACATTCCATGAATCCCTGATTTCTAACAAAGCCATGAATCTGTTGTAAAAAGAAAAAAGACCCACAAAATGTTTTATAGGCTGATGGAAAGACTTCACAAGATTGCAATCACGAGGTTCCTGGTGGACAAGCAGGTTTAACAGCATAGATTTATGGTAGACGTTTTTTCACTATGGGGCTAAATTAGCCTGCAGGAATGACAGATCTTTTCAGAATTAGGAACATGCAGGTATGTGGAAACTCTGACAAAAGCGAACGGAATAAACTGTGCTGCAAAACAATAGGAGAGTTGCTTTACCTACTGACCTAGTGGCTAATCATATTGAAATAAAATAAAGACTCAAATAGTAGAGCAAAATGTTCGCAAACACATCAAAAACATTTCAGAAAAAGATAACAGCAAGATTTCCTTATACATTCACCCCCTCCATGGGAATTCATATGCCTGCTTGTTTTTTTTAGTCTGTATTAGCACACTTAATTAAGATTCCAGCTTGCTAACAATATTAAATTAGCATGGCCGTTTAGATTTCCAGGCAACCAAAAGATTAAAGCTTCAAGTAATTATTCAATCGGAAAGTTACTTTTACCAATTTAATAATTTCAGTAACTTATTCGATGTTTTGTCCCAATTAAAGAAACATAGATTTCACAAATCAGATTTTTTTAAAAGAATGAATCACATAAATCATATCATAATAAATGAATCACAATTCAAATACTACTGAAATCTTACAGAGGGTTTGTTCGAGCTATAGAGGTGTGATGTGCTAAGGAAGTACTGAAGTCCAGCAGAGGTGGGATCAAGCCCATCACCAACTGCAAACAGCGCACACCTTTCAGAGTAAACACAACCTACATGGTGTATTCAAGGAGGGTGTGGAGCCCGAGCTCACTGGCCTCTAGATAACACAAAGGGTGATCAGATACAAGTGTGATGTCTCTGTTTCTCTCTCTCTCTCTCACACACACACACACACACACACACACACACGCACATATTTGATACTGGAACAGTTCCACCATATCACTACTGTTTTATTCATTTTGCCATCAGGTATTCGTGATGTATGTGTGCTGTGATTTAACCAACTTTAAAGTTACAGTGTGTAATATTTTGGTATTTTGCCCTCTCTGGAAAAAAAAAAAAAAAAAAAAGGCTACTGAAAGGTACTTGCATAAGCATATGTGGGTTGTCATGCGCTCATCCTCCACATCTTCATGCTCTAGCACACAGTTCGAATCACAACTCAAACTGCAGGGTTGGATGAAGGAGTTTCATTTATAGGCTGTTTATTTATTTAAGCCCTGTTTAATTCTTTTAAATGGACATCGGCATCAGTGGCAAAATGAATGAAGAAGCTTTTAGTGAGCTTTTACTGCATTTATGAGCTCTGAATGTGTGTGTGTGTGTGTGTGTGTGTGTGTGTGTGTGTGTGTGTGTGCATTTACATTCTAACATACTCATACAGTATAGAGGACAGGGGCAGCTGCTGTATTGGTAGCCATGGTATGGAGCATGTCAGCACCAGGGCAGATTGATCTCATACCTGCCATTGCAAAATGAACTGAGGGCCCCTCACATATGAGGAGACATGCTGGGGGCAACTGTCTGGGGCAGTGTGTTGGGGTGGGAGAGGGCAAAGACAGGGCAAGAAATTTACTGTCACTAACATATATTACAGCTGGTGCATGTCAGATATTCGACAGCTATACAGAGTATTAATACATTCTTTCTACTTTCTAGATCACAGTAGAAGGTTTATGTGAGTGAACTGGCGTTAGACTTTTTAAGGTGTGATGACATGTTTATGTATAAATCAGTATATCAATTACACTTTTAGAAATAGAGGTACTAAACTATTCTAAAGTAGAGGTACTAGACTATATTCTTCCTTGTCGTTGGCATGGCTGTGTGAACGGAAAGGTGCATGTCGTGTAGCTTTAAATGGCTCAGGTCCACTAATGTAATGTAACTACTTTTAAAAGCATACTATATTTGCTTCTCCGTGTGAAAGATTGGAAGTAAAGGTACAAAAGATGGCACCACCATAGTGTAGAGCTGAGTTATATAACAATATTGCTGTCATGATAAATTATAGCATTCTACATTTTTCTTAAAGATCACTGATATGGTCAATGTGTCTGTTACATTGACCAGCGTCATGTTTCATAAAAGACATTTTGACCAAATGTGTCAACTACTGCTACCACTGAAATCTGCTTAATAACCAATGGATGTTTAAGTCACTAAATAAAAATAATTAGGTGATTATTAGGTAATGTATTATTTCCCTTACTGTTCTTTCCTATATCATTTATTTTAAGCAGGTTGTGGTACTGTAAAGTTTTTGGTAAATGGATTACTACAGATTTTTATATTTATTTTTGTTAAGCAGGTTTTTTAAAAGCAGTCCAATTCATAAAAATCTAATCTCATACAGGTATCTTGTAGAAAAGTACCACGATATGATATTTTGGTCCCATCCACCACTCTTACTCTGTGTCAAGCACATAACTTCACATATCATTGATAGAAAATCTGATGAAACCCTTGGAAAAAGTGGCAAAAATGCTCAGTCCAGTCTTACAAGACACTGAACATGACCTAGATCACTGAAAATCTCCACAGACTTATTAAGAGAACTATAACACCTTACCAAAAAAATCTGATACTGGACAACTAACTACTTGAATTAAAAAGTGAAACGTATCCTGAGAATAAGAAAAGGTCTCAATGACCACAAAACCCCAAAAACAAAACCAAAGGCTGTAGGAAACTGAATAGTAATGAAACCGTTGAAACCCTCTAAAGCTGCGCTCACACCTCATTGTCTTTCGGCCCATTACTAGCTTTGTGAGGTGAGACGGCCTGAACGATCATGCCACCTGCGAAGAGGGAGTTCTATAGACTCAACTTTAACACTGATTCTGCCTATTGCCATTCAGAAGAGCTCTTTTGACATGGAAAAGACCCTCTGCATCCCCTCCCCCTGCTCCTTTGTCAAAGTGTTTGCGCTGGGGAGAAACGCAGCACACGTCCAGATAACACACAGAGTCATTAATGCAGCAAAATTGAAATGAAATGAGTGCAATTTTCTAAAAGGCACTGAAAGGCATTCAAAGCTCTTCTGAAGCAGATAAACAAAACAGCCAAGTCCCAGATTGACTGCGGTGCTACAAAGAGGAATGATCGGGACTAATTTCTTCAAACACGAGAGGCAGCATATGCTGTTTAGGTTCACAGAGAGCCTCAGAAAACAAAAGCAGTCAGAAGAACATTTTGTGTAAACAGAAGTCTGAATTGAACTAAAAGAATGAGCTGATGTGACCTGATTTTCACTACCCAAAAACAAAAGGTCACCACAAGTCCATCCAGGTTAGGACCTAGGAAGTGCATGTGTGCTACTGTCAGACAAAGACAGTGATTCATTTCTCAACTAAATCTGCATTAAGAGATTTCAACTTTTGGAATCATAATTTCTGTATGCAAACAGAGGTTTGCAGTGAAACCAGTTCTTTGGTTAGGGCTCTACAGTAGCACTAGGGTTTAGTTATGTGAAAGCCATAGCTCAGTGAGAAAGTACTGTTGGAAGTACATTCAAACTGGCTAGTGGACAGACAGTAGCTTGGCTAACAAGCTACTTGGAATTAGCTTTGCTGGCTTAGATTTAAAAAATAAAAAAAAGTTCATCCACCTGATCCCCTTACACTGAGATGTTTGAGGGGATAAAATAACAGAAAAGAAACCTCTATAATCCTACATGCACACAGCAATGTCCTAGACTTCAAAATCTGACTCACCCTCATGGAAATTAGATAGAATCCATTCGACCTTGAAAATGCAGCAGCATCACGTAGATCATTTTCTACATCACATGGATTTCATATGAAACAGAGAATGCTATTGTGTGAGCTGATTCACTGGCCATTGTGAAACTGGACCTACTTTGGCATTAATGTAATTTGAGAGGCCATGAATTAAGTTCAGTGTGTGGTTGTTAACACCCAAGGTTAAAGCTGCTGTTTTTCATGTCTTGTTGTGAGACGAGAGCACATGCATCCACTGTGAGGTCATGAGCAAACCTCTATAACGGCTGTATGAGCAGGAGAGGAGGTGAAACTACCCTTTAAGGAAGAATGACAGGATTTCTCAAAAGAGCGGGCAACTTTAAAAGGCAGCACAAATTCAATACAACTAAGCTTAGCCTGAAGGGTGAAAAAAAACACCTTTTGGATATGTAAGCCCTATGAACTTTACTTGAATAACAACTGAAAACCATGGTGGAATATTTATAAAAAGGTGCATATACCACCATACATGCACACATGGAGAGGACACCTTGACTCCCAATTTACAAAGAAACCTCAGACCATTTTCAAATTTCTAACATTCCAAGCATTTATACAGGCAACGTAGAATTGTAACCGCTACAGGATTGAATAAAAAACAAAAAAGCTAAAGTGTGACATTTCAGACTCTGGTAGCACATCGTAATCCTACAAGAAAGACACAGGGATTTGCTGTTATATACGTATGCGCTCCCATTATCTGCTGGCATTGCTGCACACTGGTAATAACAAGCATATTGAATTACGGTAGTCAATCTCAGTGCAGCACAATCATTGAAAAGGATAAAGAGAGAAAACAGGAGGGTCTTTGAAAGAAAAATCTTAGCATCTGAAGAAGGAAACTGGTCTTAGTAAGAGCAGTAATCATCCAAAGCCTCAATATCATGCAGAAACAGATTTTATTCTGCAAGAATGCTCTGTCGCTCTTCTTAGTTGGTACCCGTTAAAGCCCCTTGGTGTGAGAGACAAAGACGTGTTGTTAGCAGTGCCAGAATGGGGACAGCAGAGAGCACGGCAAAGTGTGTTTTGTTACACTGGAACAGGTTCTCCATTCCAACTTCCGACTAGTGAAATCACTGTCCCATACTGTGTTTGGCCTGTTAGACACAATCTAAGCTCCTGAGCATAAAGGGTATCACATGAAATGTAGTGTAAGAGAAGCAGTAAAGCTTCCAGAGAAAACACACTAAAACACTAAGGAATCTTCACTACTCATTCACTCTGTTCCAGATAATAAAAGAGTCAGGGCTCAAAACTTGCCAACACAATACTTTCATCTTGAATCATATACCATAGATAACATGACCCTAATCTGAATCTAGCTGTCAAAACACAGCCATAACTGAACCTTGGTGTATCCTGATTGTAGGCATCACATAGACTTAAAATCACAATTCTGACAATTTTGATGTTAATCAGACAACTAAAAGGCACTTGTCATGATACTGAGAATTAGAGAATGTGTGTATTTTATATATTAGTTGATATGTACAGTATGTCCACCATTTAAGTCTACCTTTGAATGAGACATAGTGGAGTATGCTCAGCCAGCACTATTGTCTGAGCCACTGTTCTAAAAAAATAAATCAACACCTCCTGAATAATCAGATTTAGCAATTCAATAGGACTGTGGTATAAACTGGATTAACCCATGTGACCAAACCCCTCAATGTATCTACTCAATTTTGGTTTTAACCTTTTTAAAAGAAAAGTACATTTAACTAAACAGAAGGAAATATTAATCCAGCATAAGGTCTGTATGATATAAATGTCTTTAAAAAAAAAAAACGCTGCATATTTAGAGCCTATCGTGGTCCGGGTCGTTCATAACTTTGCGGTTGTGTACTGCCTGAGGCCAGAGATGAAACAGCCTGAGAGTACAGAATGCTGCTGTACAAAAGTCTGTAATTAGGCTTCCAGACCTATTCGACTGCTCCACTAGAAGCGGTTAAACTAGAAATTAATGCAATTGGTCGAGCGTTACTTTTGCTTTAAAACCTCACTAGAGCCAGGAAGTCTGTAGGACATGCCCTCCTAAAACTACAAACAAGATCCTCGTCACAATTCATAGTGAATTTACAGGTGGGTCCTAACATTAAGGAGGATCTTACAAAGCATCACATAATCTTCATCTAATTCCAAATGTATTTTAAAGCCAAGGTAAAATGTAGTTAGACAACCTTTCAAACGGTTTGCCATATTTCAGTGCACATCGTCCTAGAATAACCCTGTCTCTGGCTTTGAGGCTTATTGTCTTGTTTTTCATTACTCCCACTTTTGGCACTAGAGTGAGATCACATCCCCCACATTTCTGCCTTGGCTCCTGAATGAGTCTGCAAGATTAAACATGAATCAGATTCCTTTCCTGTTCATTTAACTGAGCTTGCGCTGTTAGGTTAGGTTAATTGATGTTCATATTTCGGTGGGCCCCTGATTGCTCAGTGAAGTCTGCACAAAAAATAAGGACCGGCTGCACTTCAAGTGGGATTAGTTTATTTTGAATAGCACAAAAAAGACACCATCTGAATAAAAAGAACCGCAAAAATCTTTACTCGAATATCACTGAACAGATACATCTGTCTGTCTACAGCACAGACTGTAGATGACCCATGTATAAAGAGACAGAAGGTGCATGACCCAGCCAGATTCAGTAATCTAATAACTGTTTCTATAGCCACCGCGGACAGATATAGCAGCTGCAGCAGAGCTTTCTGTGAAAACAGGCGAGGATTGGCACAGGGCAAATTCCACACATAATGAGTAGAACTAGTAGAAGTTCCACTATATGAGTGTGTAGAAATGAGATATAACAATGCCACTGGTTTCAAGCCAAGAGGATTTTTTCCCCCTATCAATTTAGTTCCAGAAGTGACTTTGTTTTGTTTTTTGTTTTTTTATAAATGAGATAACAGGTGTAAAAAGTGTAAATAAATTGACTTACTTTCTACTGTATCCATGGCTAAATATAACTGGATTACGCCTAGTCTTAAGTCCCTTTAATGTACAACTTTTATCCCTTATGATTCATCTAACAACTGATAAGTCAGTTAAGATATTACCAGCTGATTACAAGCTAATATTTGTTCTTTAAATAGTTGTTTAACATTCTTTAAAATAGTTATTTAACTGGCAGTTTGTTCCACTGTACATGTAAATTACAATAGAATATATTAAACATCGTATGTTTTCGCAACTACGATTTTGTTTATGAATATAGTCCTACTATTCAAATATAAGGCTCATTGGTTAAATATGTAGAGTAATATCTTGCCTTTCTACTAACATTAGTTTCCAGTTGACATTATTTACTGGTTTATTTCTTACAGCTTTAATAAGATTTGGACCAAACCTATTCAATTCAATTAAGCAGTGAGAGAGATTAATAACTATATGAACTCAGAAACACTACTGTACTCTCACCAGCCGGCTATGCTTCACAGATATCACTTCAAGAACCATTGACACACAAAGCGCGTCAAATTTCACCATTATAGGCAAAAGGTACAAGAGACCATGAGACTTCCAATGGCAGACACCCTGACCTGAAGCAGTCAGAGTTTAAAGGGCATAGGGTCATGTGTAGTAGGTGACCTTACACCTGGGGAAGAGAATACCTTGTTATGACAACAGTCTGTGAAAAAGGACATCAGGATGGAACTCATGTTAAACTGACCAGAGAAGAGCAGTGGTGATTTATACCCTAGGCCTGAAGGTAACTGGGTATATGAATATGTGTTCTTTCTCTTCTTGTTCTTTCTTTTGTGCAGCTGCTGTATGAATGGCAGGAGTAGATGTACAGAAACAGCTGGCCAATGCCTCAAAGCCTGTTGTTTCCCACACCCACTTATGTCCCTTAGCAGACACTCTAGCTAGACTCTTTTACAAAAAAAAAAAAAAAAACACTTCATAAGCCACAGGGACATCAAACGTCATACTTCAACACATCGAAATGTATTAAAAATTAAATATCCTTGGCATTCAAAGTCAAGAGTCAACAGACTATCGCAAAAAAATCTGGATCCTGTTTTAAAGAGTAATATACTGATTTAAAGATAACTAAAATATTTTCTCATGTCTGTCTCATGCTGAAAGGTTATAGTTTTGATTAATGTAATAAACAGAGATTAGAGAAGGAGATAGCTTTGAAGCTAGAGCTGTAAAAGTAGCCAGTGGGGCTGAAACTGAGATAAACTTGAATGATCTGGGGTGAGAAATGTGAAAAAGCCCAGCTATGTGAGTCCTGTAACAGCCCATAAAAAGCCAGAGTCAGAGTGGCTACAGGGCTTACATGTATCAGCAAGCTTCCTCTGCTGACCGTGGGCCAGAGATGTCAGACTCCAGTCCTGTAAGACCTCGAGAGTAAAGAGTTTAACAATCTAGCCCATTTATCACACCTTATTTTTACTAATCAGCTAATTCAGAAGGTTTGGTGCTAGGAGAGGAGAAATCTCTGTAGGACTGAGTGTGGCATTCTTGCTGTCATGTTTACACAAGTTAGCACTCATCATCTCCTTGAGTGCCACACACAGCACCATGTCAAGATGAAGTGCTTTGACAAAGCACAGATCTTCAACTTTCACATGTAGTATTTGAGCACTGACCTCCAGAGTCCTTTAGCCGTCACCACAAGGCTTATCACCTGTATTTATCAGGTCAAACAGAGAGGACAGGCAACGGTTCCAAAATCAATACACCTCACAATGGCTAGAGCCACCATGCTTACACAGAGATCACCCTTCAGATGATGGAGAAAGAGGATTGAGTGATACAGATAAGGGAGATTATGTTGCTGCTGGAACACCTAGCCCTCATTCCTGCTTGTTTGCCATCCTAAATGAGTTTTTGTAAGAAAGACAAGCCTTTGTTGTGACTATAATGTTAACCTACTTTTATCAGACAGGGGAATCTGGCAGTTCTTGGTTTATTCTCTAAAATGCTGTAGATTGTTAAGTATGTTAAGTCTATAACTTTGCAGAACAAAATAAATATTACTAGCTCAATTAAGGCAAATTCAAAGAACCTCTTCATTAGCTAAAAGCTTAGAGCTAGGTCAGAGCCAGCTCAGTCTGCACTTATGTCTTCAGGCCAATTTCCTTTCCCCTGAGTCAAGGGTGAAGAGGTCATAGGACCGTGTTAATAGTTACCTAACATTTGACATGTGGGTTTGTCTTTAGCATGGAGTAAGGAGGGGGTTGATATGCATTACTTTAACTGGATTCAAGCTGAGAGCGAGAGAGAGAGAGAGAGAGAGAGAGAGAGAGAGAGAGAGAGAGAGAGAGAGAGAGAGAGAGAGAGAGAGAGAGACAAAAGGACAGAAATAACTAACTGAAAATATACAAAATCTTGACAGGGAGAAGGAAAGATTTTGGGAGAAATAGAAAATTTAAAAGAATCATGGAGACAATGATCATGGAGACAATGAGGCGACTGATGTCACATTGTCATGAATGAAACAAACTGGACAACAAGGGAATGTTGGCCACGGCTGTCCTACAAAGGGCCAACAGCGAGCATAGACACTAAGCATGAGAACAAAGAGTAAGCCATAAAGCCACAGGCAACACACAAAAGAGCAAGAGCGGCTCACTGAATGGGCTGTATGCAAAATCCAGGTTGCAAACGAGCAGGAAGAGCAATGCAGACAAAAAAGGGATGGAAATAAAGTGAAAAAGAAAGAAATACTAAAAGGGTTCGAAATCCCTGATGTCATTTAAATGACAGAGAGAGAGTACAGGAAGAGAGCATTAATATATCATGGCGTACCACTGTACTAATACAATAATGTACATATTATATGTTGTTACTTCATTTTCAAACACAGTACTATCAAACTGACAAGGCTGCACAGCATGCCTTGTTGACAAATTGAAGACTGTAATAAAATTGGTGTCCACTCCAGTAATAATTAATGTCAGGTAATACAAGTCGCTGTAAAACACTATCTCTTTCAGCATTGCCTTTACATTCATGCTCCCATATTATGCCATAATATCCAATATTATTGCCTTTACGTTCATGCTCCCATAATACAGTCTCAATCAGATAAACTTTGCCAGCAAAAATTCACTTTCATCAGGGATCAATTCTCAAAGACCAGCAACAGTAACTTAATTCTTGCATATAAAAGGACGCCTCCCACACCAAGAACAACACTTCAGTTAAAAGTACAAACAGTTTTAAAGCAGCAGAACTGGATCCTGCTACAGCCTCGAGCAAACACATGCTTCATACAGACAGACAAATAGATCAGTCATTGGCATTATACTCGGTTCACTGCACTTCTATTGAGACATATATACATTAATAACATAAATTACCTCAAACCAATTGACACATTAGCAGAGTCTAGAGGATCTTACCTGTGACAGATACTTTCATAGTTGCCTCCAGTGCTCTGTTATTGTCCAGGTCACGGCTAAGTTTTAGCTCTCCAGTGTCCGGATTTAGGATGAGTAAACTTAATTCATTCCCCTCCTCAAAGCTGTACTTGAGTTTATCCGACACATCCGGGTCATGAGCTGGTACCTTTCCTATAACCCCAGTAGGAAAACTGTTGGATTTATTAGTGATATAGTTATTAAAGATAATCTCAAAATTCTGCAAGACAGGCTGGTTGTCGTTGACATCAACCAAGCGGATGTGGACAGTCGCCCTGCTGACTAGCGGAGCGGATGTGGCTTGTACTACTATCACATATTCTGTCTTTGTCTCGTAGTCTAAATCCGTGAGAGCTTTTAGATCTCCGGTAAAGATATCCAAGTCGAAAACCTCAGGGATGTTTCCTTCTACTATTTGGTACATGATTTGAGCATTACTTCCTTCATCTGGGTCTTTGGCAGTTATTCGTGCCACTACAGAATCTACAGGGCTGTTTTCCTTGACTTCGATATAAAGCTCGTCCTCTTCAAACACCGGTGCGTTGTCGTTAATGTCTAGCACTGATACCTGGATCTCCACTGCTGCTTTGAGGGGGGGGATTCCTCTATCTACTGCATAGGCTTTTAGGTTGTAGACAGGAATGTTTTCCCTATCCAGCTTCCGGTTTGTTCTGATGATTCCAGAAGTCTGTTCAATGAAAAAGTCTCCATCTCCATCGTCACCACCCTGGAAGGTGTAGCTTACCCTCCCATTGGATCCAGAATCCTTGTCTGAGGCAGAGATCTGTAGTACACTGGTGAACTGAGGTGCATCTTCGTCCACTGTACCCTGGTACTTCTCACGGCTAAACTGCGGGACATTGTCGTTGGCATCTTCAACAATGATCTCCACATAAGTGGTGTCTGACTTCTGTGGGATTCCGTGGTCATGAGCGATGATAGCCAGAGTGTAGGAGGCCTGGTCCTCATAATCGATCTCCATCTGTGTGGTGATGGCACCTGTGTCTGAGTCGATCGCAAACTGTGGCACTTTGTCTTCCATGATGAATGTTATACGTGCATTTTCACCTGTGTCTTCATCAGTAGCACTGATTACCACTACGGTGGACCCAATAGGCTTGTCCTCACTGAATAGTACCTGGTAGTTGGCACTCTGAAACACCGGTCTGTGTGTGTTGGCATCAGTGACGTTGATGAAGACCTGTGCTGTGTCGTAAAGTGTACCATCTGAAGCAGTGATAGTCAGAACGTACTGTCGCTCCTGCTTGTAATCCAGTGGCAATGCTAGCGTGATGAGACCGCCACCACTTTGACTGGTTATAGCAAACCTGTTCCGGGTGTTGCCACTGGATATCTGGTAGGTCACTACGCTATTGATGTCCCGGTCCACAGCCGTCATTGTCAGTACACTGCTCCCCACCACAGCGTCTTCGTTAATTTTCAGAGAGTAGATCTTCTCAGTAAACATGGGTGCATTGTCATTCACATCCAGCACTGTTATACTAACGCTGGCAGAAGAGGACATCACAGGGATCCCATTGTCCCTGGCTTCCACACCAAAGGTGTAATACTCTGTGGTTTCTCTGTCCAGTGCCGCGCTGGCTGTAATCCAGCCTGTGCTATTGTTGATGGTGAAGGGGAAACCAGGAGAGGTGTCTGTGAGACGATAATCCAAGCGGGCATTCTCACCAGAGTCTGAGTCAATGGCCTGGATATGTATGACTGAATATCCAATGGGTACATTCTCCAAAATGGTTGCCTGGAAAGGAGTGCTAACAAACATGGGCGCGTTGTCATTTATGTCGATCACTTGCACAATGACCAGTCCAGTGCTGTTAATAAGAGGGGGTCTGCCTCCATCTTGGGCCTTAATTCCGAGACTATAGTCCCTGTGCGTTTCATAATCCAGGGGGTTTATAACATCAATGACACCAGTCAGAGAGTGTATGTAGAACTGGCCTTTCACATTGCCTTTGATTATACTGTAATGAACTTTGGCGTTGTTGCCCTCGTCTTTGTCCGTGGCTTCCACCTGAGCCACTCGAGTGTTAACAGGCACATTCTCAGGCACCTGGACCACGTATCTCTTCTCACTAAACTGAGGAGAGTTGTCGTTCTCATCTTCTACAGTTATATGAACTGTAGCTGTTGCACTGAGAGGTTCTGGGTCTTTCCCTTGGTCATTTGCCTCTACAATGAGCATATACTGTGCCATAGTCTCTCTATCTGGACGTACTCTGACCCTCACAAGTCCATTCCGCGAGTCAATCTCAAAGACGGAATTTACGCTGTCTGCGTTCACGATTTTATAGATCATGTTGGCATTGGTAGGAGAATCTTCGTCTGTGGCCCTCACCGTCATCACCTCAAAGCCAACTTCTACATTCTCACGAATGCTGACCCTGTATTCGGTCTGCTCAAAAACAGGGCCGTGGTCATTGGTGTCTCTGACTGTGACGGTAAGGTAAGATGTAGCAGAACGCCGAGGGGTGCCAAAGTCGGTGGCAGTTACTTTAAACACGTGGGTGTCCTTGAACTCCCTGTCCAGGGCCCGCGCGGTTTCGATGCTACCAGTCTGAGAGTCAATCCGAAAAAAGTCATTGGACCGGCTATCAAACAAAGCCTCCATGCTGTACTCTATCCTGCCGGCTTCCCCGCTGTCTGCGTCTGAAGCTTTGAGCGTGATGACGCGCGTACCTGTCGGCTCGTTCTCCGGGACGGACACTTGGTAGTTGGGAAGCTGAAAAGCAGGAGGGGAATTCACAGCTCTCTTTCTGCGCAACTTCCACTCCTCAGCTCGGTGTTCAACAGACCCTGGTGTTGTTCCCAGGAGCAGTCTAACGCGCACAGAAAGTGGATCTCCCTGAGAGCCGCGTAGCACACACGTTACAGTCCCCTGCGTCCTCTCTCCAAAAAAGGTTTCATCCCGAGCAAATACGCTGCCATTACGCACGAACACGTCCGTGCCTTCCGAAACGCACGAGCGATCCGAAAGCTCCCTAACGTGACGCCGAGAGAAAGCAGGTACATAGTCCTCGAGGTTCAAGAGCCGAACACCTGAGGAAAAGCAGGAAGTCTTTCCCACACTGTAAAGGTAATCGACGTGAACATCAGGCTCGTTAAATGCGCTCTTTCGCCTGTACTTAATAAAGCAGTTCTGTCCGTGTACGAACACGTTGAAGTGCGCGACCACAGAGTCCTGAGACATTACAGACTTTATCCTGAACCTCAGCGGGACCGGGGTGCTCTGCGCCAGGCGTGTGCAGTTCACCTCGCGTACGAGACTTACCGCTCCGTCCCACCGGTCCACTTTTACAACATCTCCAATAGTTTTAGAAGCTGAAGTCCTTTCAATTGTATAAATCCAACCCGGTCCCAGCGATAAATCCAGCAGAAAGGCTCCGGGGTGTAAAGTGTCCGAAAGGTGCAGGTCGAAACATCCAGCGAGAGACAGGGAGAGAAGGAGAAGGAGACACACGGTCACTTCCATCGTTTTGTAAAAAGAAGTGCCTCAGCTCCACACTTTCATTCGAAATAAATCCCAACAAAGTATACCATCAACTCTCCTTCTTCCGTAACTTCGACTTCCTTTTATCCTTCATGGTAGGTTTCTTTTTTTAATCACCCAAAACTCCACTTTCTCTTCCTCTACGCTCCATAGAGGTGTAACTGTCGCTGTTACTTTACCAAGTCCCAAATGACGCCAAGATGGCTCTGCGCGCTCGGTCCCGCTCCTCCTTCCTCCTCCTCCCTCCTCCTCCTCCTCCGGCTCAAGCTGGATATTAGCATAAAAACCTGGTGCGCGCACTGAGGGGAGTTTCAGCCAATATACTGTTGAAATTTGCTCTAGAGACTATATATAGTTAATACTATATATAATAAACAGCGTGGAATGATTGTGTACGTCATCCAGTTAAGATTATATCATTTCTTACAGAAATAACAACAGGATTTCGGAAAAACTTCACCATTTTCCAGTTGTTTCTGTATAAACACTGCGCAAAAGATATCGTAGCAAGTGAAATAATCTTGAATCAAAATGTATCTATCAGCCTTTAAGATTAAAACAAACCAAAAACAAGATTATTAAAAAAAAATTCTAAGTTATTTTCTTTATAGTAAATTTAAGATCTTTTTCTATGGTGAAGATAATTCCGCTATTTGAAAATTTCAAGATTAAAAATGAGTTAGAAATAGGTTGAATAATACAGGTGTAATCATTTTAACATATGAAAATTCTGTATTAATTGTTGTGTTCAAAAATAACTCATTTTTTTTAGACCTCTTTGGTCAAGAGAACCCAGTCTAATAAAATTCCAGTCAAATAAATTGCACTCTCTGTGACTTTTAAGCATCTTGTATGAACTAATGCGTATAACTGGTTTATTATAGAATACCGTAGTTAATTATATAATAGAGTAGTTATATTATACCGCGTATAACAGAATATTTTACATTTCTACAGATTGTATTTGTATATTTGATCACAAATACGTTAAATAAAGTGGACCACCTGTTAAGCTTAATCAAAGCTAGATTGCAATGTAATCACACCATTTTAACTGCACATTTAAAATAGCAAAATACACCTAATTATACACCGATCAGGCATAGCATTATGACCACCAATCTAATATCGTGTTGGTCGCCCTTTCGCTGCCAAAACAGCCCTGACCCGTCATGTACTGTGTATTCTAACACCTTTCTATCAGAACCAGCATTAACTTCTTCAGCGATTTGAGCAACAGTAGCTCGTCTGTTGGATCGGATCACACGGGCCAGCCTTCACTCCCCACGTGCATCAATGAGCCTTGGCCGCCCATGAACCTGTCGTCGGTTCACCACTGTTCCTTTCTTGGACCACTTTTGATAGATACTGACCACTGCAGACCGGGAACACCCCACAAGAGCTGCAGTTTTGGAGATGCTCTGATCCAGTCGTCTAGCCATCACAATTTGGCTCTTGTCAAACTCGCTCAAATCCTTACGCTTGCCCATTTTTCCTGTTTCTAACACATCAACTTTGAGGACAAAATGTTCACTTGCTGCCTAATATATCCCACCCACTAACAGGTGCCATGATGAGGAGATACTCAGTGTTATTCACTTCACCTCTCACTGCTCATAATGTTATGCCTGATTGGTGTATGCTTCAAATAGCGGTTATTGTACAGTCACACATTTTTATCATATAATGTAGGTCCAAAGCAGTCCGATATTGAGAAATAAAAGATGAAAACAAATAAAATAAAATAAAGCAGACTTAGAAAGAAGAAGTGAATAAATCCTTACCAGTGCAATGAGGAACGAATAAAAGTGAATATAGAGAACAAATTTAAACTGGAAAATAATCTTATTAACTAGTATTCTGTTTACTGTGCCCGTATAATTATGGAAAATATATATTGGATTTATTTACCTAGAGAAATGGAGTCTAAACTAGCACCTGAACTCTCAAAAGAAATTAATATCTTCTTTTATATATATATATATATATATATATATATATATATATATATATATATATATATATAAAAATAATAAGAAATGAATAAATATCTATTTTAATAAGTAATATTGTTAATAAGTAATATTTAATAAGTAATATTATTAAAATATTATATATATATATATCATATATATATATATATATATATATATATATATATATATATATATATATCTATATATATAAGTATTTCGGACTACAGCAGATTAAAATGAAGAGCAAAACTACTGTAAACTACAGCAACAGAAAACTGAAAATAAAACCAAAATAAAAGAAAGACATAAAACAAATGATCAGCTATTAGTGAAAAACAGCCATCACAACCTTTAAGATTTTTATTTTGATAGTTTCTAATAAAATACAGTAAAAATAAATAAATAAATAAAAGTTTTTTGGCAAAGAGCAATTTATTAAACTTTTTTTAATAAAAAAAAAAAATGTAAATTTTTTTTAAGTGAAACTAAAATAAGGAAATCATTCCAGAGTTTAATTACCTAAGAAACTAACATGAAAACTATAGGAAAATAAAAACTGATAATAATTGCTAGCTGATTAAAATCTAAAAAATAACTCAAAAAATAAAACTACATTTAATTCATCATTGACTTTGGCACTAATTAAGTTTAGCGCGCCCTCTAGTGTACAACAGAGAAAACTATCACACCATGCTCCATTACAAAGGTCTACATAGGCTTTTTTTTCTCAAAAGGAAAGAAATAAAACAGTTTTCTGATATCGCAATAAATTTAAAAAGTCAATAATCACCATGTGATCACCAAATCAATTATCATATCTGCCCATGAACACTAAAAAAACCCTGAGCAATAGTGTTTTGATAATCATGCAAGATAAAGATTACAGTATCCGTAAAAAAAAATCCATTTTAATGAATTTCAATTCAAATAGGCTTTCACATATGACAGTAGCCATTTTATGCCAGGCCATAAATTAAATGCATGAGGAGCAGTACAATTAATTTTATACACACTGCATACTACAGCATTCTGAGTAGATTCCATCATTAAAATGGTTAAACATTATAAAGAGTCTTTGCAATTCTTTTGCAGCACTATAAAATACTTAATTTGTCCATTTATTTGTGCTCCTCTTCAGACACGGGTGAGAATGCACTGAAAGGTAGCATGTGAGTGTACGTGATTGCATGTGCTGGTTCGACCTGACTCATTTCAGACAGCCGCCTCTGGTGGCTGCCGATCGCGGCCTCTCTGGAGTGTGTGCTCACTGGGGCCCAGACGAATAATCTTCCCACTGCCTAGACACTCATCACCCTTATACAACACAGCAAACTGCAAGAGACATATATGTATTGATCGCTGAGACAAATTACAGAGTAGTGAAGGTTTAGATCATTATTAGGTAGACTAATAATTAATTAATAATAAAAAGACCACTCCTCTATTATCTTTGGGGACAAAAAAGGTTAGGAAAAGAGTCTGAATGTATCGAAGTAAAAAATGCAAATGTTTCTTTGTATTAAAAAAATCAGACTGATTGATTAAGTAATAAATAAAGGAATTGTTATAATGTAATAATTGAATAACCGCAGTAACATTCAGAAGCAAACATTTTTGTCCACAGTTACTTTTTATAACAGTCAGGTTTCAACACTAGATAAAAATAAAATCAGGTTTTATACACGTCAACAGCAAATATGGTCAATTTCTATGCAGCACACAAATCTGACCTCTATTTCAATAATATAAAATACATCCAGTACATATCAGTCATTTCATTCACCTGTCCTGGGGTCATTGCTCTCAAGGGCTGCTTTGACATTATCCAGACAGATCCATCCAGATTCAGAGTCACGCTGCAGGGAGCTGACAAACACAGCGTCACAGCAGGATCAACAATGACTCATTATATGGTTTTATATTTAAAATGGAGGGGGCACGGTGGCTTAGTGGTTAGCACGTTTGCCTCACACCTCCAGGGTTGGGGGCTCGATTCCCGCCTCCGCCGTGTGTGTGGAGTTTGCATGTTCTCCCCGTGCCTCGGGGGTTTCCTCCGGGTACTCCGGTTTCCTCCCCCAGTCCAAAGACATGCATGGTAGGTTGATTGGCATCTCTAAATTGTCCGTAGTGTGTGATTGCATGAGTGAATGAGAGTGTGTGTGTGCCCTGCGATGGGTTGGCACTCCGTCCAGGGTGTATCCTGCCTTGATACCCTATGACGCCTGAGATAGGCACAGGCTCCCCGTGACCCGAGTGTAGTTCGGATAAGCGGCAGACAATGAATGAATATTTAAAATGACAAACTGTGCTCATTTGCAATCACTCAGTAAAATACACTACTCACTACTGTGCTAAAGATTTAGGCCACTTTAACTGCTCTGCTCTAGTCCTGAACTGGATCCTGTATTTGTTCAGAATAAAAATAGTTGCTAATCACTACTATTAAAAATGTATAACATATTTTACTACGTTATTACTGCTGGACCACAGCATGGCTGAATTCATGGATCTGATTAGTTAGGTGTTGATGTTTTTACATTTTCATTAACAACAGAAGTACAGTTTCTTTGATTTATTGAATTAAAGATGGGCAAAAAGAGACGTTTGTAAGGAAATAAGTGTTGAAAGCTGCTATAGTGTACGTGATGACAGAAACTTGTTTGGGAATATTCCATACTGTTAAATGTAACTATATGTAAATGAATAAAATCTATGATGTTCAATAATTGACATTTGAAAATTTGTTGCTGTGGTATATGAGGAATAACACCCATAGGGATATTTGGTTACTGAAACAATTATTTCTTCTTCTTAGCATTAACAGTAATTTCTCTTCACATAAGTCATGCCTTTATCTTTATTTAACAGCAAACCCCAACGTGTTTTATTCCTGACATATTAAGACTTACTTAAAGGCATCTGGTGGATGAACCTGAAGTGACACTCCATCATCTGTGTGTGCACCAGTTCAGCAGGAGGCTCTTCACTTATCCAGTGGAAGCGATTAGTCTGTAGTGTGTCTCGTAAAAGTGCAGGGTGGTTGGTTGTAGGACCCTGAGAACGTGGAACGAGCTTCATCTCAATCACATGTAACATCATTATTAGCTTTCGATAATGAAAAAGGACCCATGAGCTTTGATTAAACGACGTATAACTCACAATAAATATTTCACCAGTCATGATGTCTTTATCCACAACAAACCAGGGATCTTTTTGGCCTCCTATCCGTGCTCTTTGCCCTAAAGTAAACGTGAACCAACCTGTGGGGAAAAACGTACAATACTATCATATACTGGACAAACAGCATCTGCAATTAATCTAGCTGATATTACAGCTCCACAAACTTACATCAATAACACCTTTACAGTGCTGTTGTAGCTCATCCACCGCAGGTTTTAATATATTGTGAGTTCTGATAAATAGTTCTGCTTTTCTGCTCACCACGGTTGTAAAGAGTGATTATTTGAGCTACTGTAGACTTCCTGTCAGCTCAGACCAGTCTGATAATTCTCCTCTGAACTCTCATCAGGAAAGTGTTTCAGCCTGCAGAGCCTCTGCTAACATCATTCTGTTGGAACTCTAAAAACCGTTGTGTGTGTGAAATTCTCAGTTTGAATACTGAAAAAATCTGGCACCAACAACTATGTCACAGTGACAGAGATCACACTTGATCCTCATACTGATGTTTGATGTAAATATTAACTGAAGCTCTTGATCTGATTTTTATACACTGTGCTGCTGCCATGTGATTAACTGATTAGATAACTGCATAGACGAGAAGGTATTCGGGTGTTCCTATTAAAGTGGCAGTAAATGTAAATAATAATAATAATAATAATAATGCATTTACAGTGCATACCAACATCATGTGGGTGATTATTACATTGTATAGACTAATATGTTTTCATTTTAAATATCTTCTTTATTTAAATATCTAGCCACAAAGAAAAGTCGGAGGAAAAACGGAGGATAATTTAACAGTGTAAAAGTATGTCTCTTTAGATATTCAGTTAAGCAAGATTAAAAAATAATACCTTTATGCTCTCCCATTATCTTCCCATCTTCAACGGAGACAAAATGTCCAGGTTTAGGATCTAAATACTGTCACAGGAATTCAGTAAGCTTCAGTTTTCATGACTTTATATAGTACTGAATTCCTCTATGGTGTATAAAAAGCACATACCTGGAGGATAAAGTCCTCAAAATGTCGCTCACCAATGAAGCAGATTCCCATACTCTACAGGAGATAGTGAACATGCTCTGTTTGCTGATTTAGGTCACACTGTAAACTGTGAATGCATGCTCTCTCTCTATAGAGTAAGCACACTGTATTACCTCCTTCTTCTTCAGTACATGATGGAACCCTGCCTCGGCTGCCATTTTCTTTACAAATTCTTTCGTGAGTCCAGCCAGTGGGAAGATGGTCCGCTGCAGGGCTTCCTGTGAGATTTGGCTGAGGAAGAATGTCTGGTCTTTAAGGCGATCAGCACCTTGGTACAGCCTCACAGCTAAAAACCCCCCAACAAAAACCAGTAGATCTTTACAATTCTTACAGGATTGCACTCCACCCATGCTGTTTATAAAGTGATGGTATAGGGTGATGGTATAGTGAGATCATTACTGTGAGACTCACTATTTCTGATCTCAAACCGATCACGGAAGAGAAACTCTGGAGCTGGTTTGTGTGTTTGCTGGAAAACCTCCTCATCTTCCTGAGATGTTCTTGCATAGTGACCGGTTGCCATGGCATCAGCACCTGCATAGCAAACAGAATAATTTTTCAGCGCTAAACATCAACATCACCATAAGACATAATGAAAGTATTGGAGCATGCGGCCTCACCTAATATATTGACTGCATACCGATAGAAGTGCTTGAATTTGATGTGTTTATTGCACAATATGTCTGGATTTGGTGTCCTGCCTTTCTGGTACTCCCCAAGAAGATTACTACAAGGAAAAAAAAACAAAGATGACAGCCAGCTTGTTAAAGAAATATATGTTGAATGTTTGGACTATGATTATTTTATTTTACTGTAAAGTAATAAAAAATAAAGGTTAAGTAATAATAATAATAATAATAATAATAATAATAATAATAATAATAAAAAACTTGAGTATTCAACTCAATCTTAGACATAGTCACATAGCAGTTTTACAGAAATCTATAAAAATATTTAAATACTGGATAGAAATTTTAACTTTATCTTTTAATTTTTTTTTACTTTTAACTGTAATGAGCAAGCCAGAGGCGATATTGGGAAGAAACTCTCAACCAGAAAAGAAAAGCCATACTCATCTGGGTGACACCGAATAGTGTGTTTATAAATTATTTACGTTCGGTAACTGTGTCGTGTTTTGGTGCAATTATATAACCACAATATTCATTCTAGTTTTAACTTATTGTTGAAGTTATCAAGTGATTACTGATGGAGACTTGAATGCAAAACTAAAAAAAAACAACCTAAAGCTGTCTTACAATATTCAATAAATGTCTTTTAGCCTGGTTATCAAATAATCTAGCCATGGGGGTCACAGGCCAGTGACTCCTGTGCCGGTCCCAAGCCCGGATAAATAGAGAGGGTTGTGTCAGGAAGGGCACCCGGCATAAAACATTGCCAAATTTAACCATGCGAATCGTCAGTACGAATTTCATACCGGATCGGTCGAGGCCCGGGTTAACAACGACCGCCATCGGCGCCGTTGACCTACAGGGCGCCGGTGGAAATTGGGCTACTGTTGGTCGAAGAAGTAGAGGAGGGAGGAGAGTGCACAGAAAGAGAGAGAAGAGGAAAGGTAAGAGTGTAGGACTGAGAATAGGAACTCTGAATGTTGGTACTATGACAGGGAAAGGTAGAGAGCTGGCTGATATGATGGAGAGAAGGAAGGTGGATATACTGTGTGTACAGGAGACCAGGTGGAAGGGTAGCAAGGCTCGTAGTATAGGAGCAGGATTCAAGCTGTTTTATTATGGTGTGGATAGTAAGAGAAATGGGGTAGGTGTGGTCCTGAAGGAGGAGTTTGTGAGGAATGTCCTGGAGGTGAAGAGAGTGTCAGACAGGGTGATGAGTCTGAAGTTAGAGATTGAAGGGGTGATGTTGAATGTTGTTAGTGGTTATGTCCCACAGGTAGGTTGTGAGTTAGAGGAGAAAGAGAGATTCTGGAGTGAATTAGATGAGGTGATGGAGAGTTTTCCCACGGGTGAGAGAGTGGCGATAGGAGCGGATTTTAATGGACATGTTGGTGAGGGGAACACAGGTGATGAGGAGGTGATGGGCAAGTTTGGAGTTAAGGAAAGGAACCTAGAAGGACAGATGGTAGTGGACTTTGCTAAGAGGGTGGACATGGGTGTGGTTAACACTTATTTTCAGAAGAGGGAGGAGCATAGAGTGACTTACAAGAGTGGAGGTAGGAGAACACAGGTAGACTACATCCTATGTAGAAGAGGCAATCTGAAAGAGATTAGTGACTGTAAAGTGGTAGTGGGAGAGAGTGTAGCCAGACAGCATAGGATGGTGGTGTGTAGGATGACTCTGATGGTCTGTAAGACAAAGAGGTCAAAGATAGAGATAGAGAAGAAAACCAAGTGGTGGAAGCTGAAAAAGGAGGAATGTTGTGAGGAATTTAGAGAGAAGTTGAGGCAGGCTCTGGGTGGTCAGGTAGTGCTGCCAGATGACTGGGAAACTACAGCAGAAGTGATCAGGGAGACAGGGAGAAAGGTGCTGGGTGTGTCATCTGGAAGGAGGAAAGAAGATAAGGAGACTTGGTGGTGGAATGAGGAAGTTCAGGATAGTATCCAGAGGAAGAGGTTAGCCAAGAAGAAGTGCGACATGGACAGGACTGAAGAGAATAGACAGGAATACAAGGAGTTACAGCGCAGAGTGAAGAGGGAGGTGTCTAAGGCCAAGCAGAAGGCATATGACGAGTTGTACACTAGGTTAGACACTAGAGAAGGACAGAAGGACTTGTACAGGTTAGCTAGGCAGAGAGATCGAGATGGGAAGGATGTCCTTCTCTCATTCTCTAATGTCTAACCTAGTGTACAACTCGTCATATGCCTTCTGCTTGGCCTTAGACACCTCCCTCTTCACTCTGCGCTGTAACTCCTTGTATTCCTGTCTATTCTCTTCAGTCCTGTCCATGTCCCACTTCTTCTTGGCTAGCCTCTTCCTCTGGATACTATCCTGAACTTAGGGTGCTCACAAGTGAGGAGAGTGTACAGAGGAGATGGAAGGAATACTTTGAGGAGCTGATGAATGAGGAAAATGAGAGGGAAAAAAGAGTAGAAGGGGTGAACTCTGTGGAACAGAAAGTAGATAAGATTAGAAAGGATGAAATCAGGAAGGCTTTGAAGAGGATGAAAAGTGGGAAGGCAGTTGGTCCTGATGACCTCCCGGTGGAGGTCTGGAAGTGTCTAGGAGAGGCAGCAGTGGAATTTTTAGCTAGTTTGTTCAACAGGGTTTTAGAGAGTGAGAGGATGCCTGAGGAATGGAGAAGAAGTGTGTTAGTGCCGATCTTTAAGAATAAGGGTGACGTGCAGAGTTGCAGTAACTATAGGGGGATAAAGTTGATGAGCCATACAATGAAGCTATGGGAAAGAGTAGTGGAAGCTAGGTTAAGGAAGGTAGTGGAAATTTGTGAGCAGCAGTATGGCTTCATACCCAGAAAGAGCACAACAGATGCAATCTTTGCTCTGAGAATTTTGATGGAGAAGTATAGGGATGGTCAGAGGGAGTTGCACTGTAGACTTGGAGAAAGCGTATGACAGGGTGCCAAGAGAAGAGCTGTGGTACTGTATGAGGAAGTCAGGAGTAGCAGAGAAGTATGTCAGAGTGGTGCAGGACATGTATGAGAGGAGCAGGACAGTGGTGAGGTGTGCTGTAGGTCAGACAGAGGAGTTCAAAGTGGAGGTGGGACTGCATCAGGGATCGGCTCTGAGCCCCTTCCTGTTTGCTATAGTGATGGACCAGTTGTCAGAGGAGGTCAGACAGGAGTCTCCTTGGACAATGATGTTTGCAGATGACATTGTGATCTGTAGTGAGAGCAGGGAGCAGGTGGAGGAAAACCTGGAGAGGTGGAGGTTTGCGCTGGAGAGAAGAGGAATGAAAGTCAGTCGTAGTAAGACTGAGTACATGTGTGTGAATGAAAGGGAGGGAAGTGGAACAGTAAGGTTACAGGGTGAAGAGGTGAAGAAGGTACAGGAGTTTAAGTACTTGGGGTCAACAGTCCAGAGTAATGGAGAGTGTGGGAAAGAGGTAAAGAAGCGAGTGCAGGCAGGTTGGAATGGGTGGAGAAAGGTGTCGGGAGTTCTGTGTGATAGGAAAATATCAGCGAGAATCAAGGGGAAGGTGTACAGGACAGTGGTGAGACCGGCCATGCTGTATGGTTTAGAGACAGTGTCACTGAGGAAGAGACAGGAGTCAGAGCTAGAGGTAGCAGAACTGAAGATGTTGAGGTTCTCTTTGGGAGTGACAAGGTTGGACAGGATTAGGAACGAGTACATCAGAGGGACAGCTCATGTTGGACGTTTGGGGGACAAAGTTAGGGAGGCCAGATTAAGATGGTTTGGACATGTTCAGAGGAGGGAGAGTGAGTATATTGGTAGGAGGATGTTGGACATGGAGCTGCCAGGCAGGAGGCAAAGAGGAAGGCCAAAGAGGAGGTATATGGATGGAATTAATGAGGATATGAAGCTAGTGGGTGCAAGTGTTGAGGATGCAGAAGATAGGGATAGGTGGAGAGAGATGATTCGCTGTGGCGACCCCTGAAGGGAAAAGCCGAAAGAAGAAGAAGAAGAAGAAGCCTGGTTATCAAATAACCAAGCTATGCTGGATGCCTGATATACAGGACTGCACTTGAGTTCAGCTGTCAAAAAAGAAAAATAATGAAGTACCATACCTAAACACTTCATGCCAGTACTCTTTGACATAGGAGACCTGGTGGAAGGGCATATCCAGCATCCGGCACACTTTATAGGCATCTTCACAGTCTCTCTCTGAGGTGCACACTCCGCTCTCATCCAGGGAATCCCAGTTCTTCATGAAAACTCCTGTAACCTGGTAACCTAAAATAAACAAAAGTTAGTTGACTGATAAATGGCGGCACTGTGAATACTTACAACAACAAATACTTTTATGAATATGTCTCAAATGCCTCTAGAAGTTATATAAAAGGTTTCTATATTGTCAATATACAGCTACTAATAGAACTTTAGATATTCCCTACAATATATTAAAAAGCAATCTGAACAGTTACTTTTGGGTTAATGGGAAGTTAATGTCGCATTATTTATATAAAATAAACCAAAAGATTGGTCAGGATGCTTCTAACACATATTGAAACATTTTGTAATTATTTTTATAGAGATATCTGTTTACAAATTATTTTTGCTATAAAGACAAAACTATTTCATATAATGTATTGTCTGATTTCTCCTAATCATTTAGTACAGCACTATTATATACAAAACATTTTCAAAAAAAAAAAAAAAAAACACTGTTGTGCATTGTCAAAATTTTGTACCCTGGTCCTGGAGTAGAAACTGTCCTCAACATTTCTCTACACTTAACACAATGGATTAAACTAATCAGCTATTTAACACCCCGTCCTGAGTTGAAGTGAGTGTGTTAGAGCAGGGAAAGCACTAAATGTGCAGGTCTAGTGTTGGGAACCTGTGTCTACGCATCAGAATCAGATCCTGCTTATAAGAATGGACGCATTTCTCACCTCTTCGCTTGAGTAAAAGAGCAGCGACAGAGCTGTCCACACCGCCAGACATGGCACACACAACATGCCTCACTACACCCATGGCTTTTACACCAATACCAGATTATTCGTTTTATTTCTGCAGAATACAAGATGTATCGAAGGTGTCATGTTCGCCTATAGTGCGCCGCCATATTTGCAGTCCTACACGAAACATTGTCCGATAGGAAACTGAACTTGTTTGTTGTTTATAGTATATTGGTACACTATCTAGTGTATTATAAAGTACTATAAATATGTTAACAACGTCTATAACAATCAGTAACGTCTTACTCGTTGGACTAAATCTTTACAACCGGTCAGCAATATTTTTCTCCAGTTTATTATATTCAACGGACCTAACTGGGCAGTTTCTTGTCAAATGGCTAGCTAATATAAACAAACTTTAAAGTAAACTATAAGCGAACATATTTAGATAAGGTAGTGGGTTGTTTTTTTTAACGACATCGTTGTGTGATTAATTCTGTAAATGTCATAGTATTGACATTTTTTCTACACGGAACGCCCACTTTTAACTATAATCCCGGGGAAGAAGATCTGCGGCGCACCTGCGCTTTTTACCAGCAATCTATAGCAAAGGTGAGTAATGTATACTACAGTACATGTTTGGCCAGTAATGCGTGTTTTACACAAGTCATTTTTATAAGCTATAGATAAAAGTTAAAATGTGGTTTTATAAACAGTTAAACTCGAAACTTCTATATTAATGGATCTAACTCTGATCTTGCCCAGCAGGCTGGTAACTTTTTAGTGTGGCGCGCTGGAATGTCTTATTGACAGACTAACTATTTCTCAGATCCAGTTTGTTCATTGCATTGCATCTGGTCTTAAGATCTCTGCGCTTATGCTACTCAAGCAGAGTGGAAAGAAAGAATCATTCAATAATCCGATAAATAATGCACATTAAAAAAAAAATAATATGATTGCAGGAACGAACGAGAATTAATCTTAGTGCTCAAAGCAGAATACAAGAACGGTCTCATCTTATCGTGCCTCTTATTTCGATCATGCTATGAAGTTAAACATGCAATGGCAAACTTAGAAGATTATTATAAGCACACATCATCATTATATGTAATTATGTTTATTAGTGTGCACATTTCATAAAAGCAGGGGCTTTAAAAGCAGTACACGTTAAGCAAAAAATGTTTATAAACATGTTCAATAATAATAATAATAATAATAATAATAATAATAATAATAACAGTAATAGTAATAAAATGAATAAATGTAATTTATACATCATGTTTGTTGAACTTATTGTAACTGCCTTACACAGTTTATTGGGGTTGAAATTAAAAGGAATATGTTAGTTAATTTAATTAGTTAGCATTTACATCTAAACTGGATGCATGGTGGATGAATTACAATGATACATCAACAAAGATACAACGTTTGCATACAGACACACACACACACACACACACACACACCTTTGGGTTGATAAATCCCCACAGCCACACTCCTAAATCTAATTTAGAAGAATGTAATTTGGACTGTCAGATTTCCTCCACATGGGCAAGTGCATGGACCATAGCTATTTTTACAAATTGTGATGACTAGGACGACTGGGTTACAGCATGTCCCAGTACGCAGTGGTTAGTATCTACCAAAAGTGGTCCAAGGAAGGACAACTAGTAAACCAAAGACAGGGTCATGGGTGCCCAAGGCTTAATGATGAGCGTGGAAACTTTGATTTCTTGCATTCATGTGGATGACACGTACCACCTACCTACATTGTTGCAGATTAAGTACACCCCTTCATCGCAATGGTATTGCCTAATGGCAGTGTCCTCTTTCAGCAGGATAATGCTGCTGGCCACACTGCAAAAACTATTCAGGAATGGTTCAATCAATGTGTTGATCAAGGTTACCTTCAAATTGGCCAGATCTCAGTCTGATTAAGTATCTGTGGGATGTGCTGGACAAACAACTTCACGACCTAAATGATCTGCTGTGTGCCAGATACCACAGCACACCTTCAGAGGTTTTGTGGAGTAATCCTTAATGGATTAGACAAACAGACAGACATACAGATAGATATGGAATAGATTGGGGTACATTGAACAAAAGATTTTGCAGTTCCATCTTTCACACAACATGGATCCCAGAGATGCTTTCTTGCTCTTTCAGCCTCAAGAGACAGAGAAGAGAAGTTAAGCTGAGGTAAGCTGACTGGCTAACTCGATAACTTCTAGCTTTACACTCTTTAACTTTAGTCACTTAACTGAGTGCATTTTGGGAAATAATTCCAGTTCCCTGCTTTCTGGCTTGTTTGTAAGTTTGATCAGGTTTCACTTTGAGCTTCACATACTTTTATTTCAAGTGCAGGCTCTTTTTCAGACTCATTTTTTTTTTTTTAAACAATTCAATATCAGTATGCAGATATCAATATGGAATAATGAAAAATGCTAAGTAATGCTGGGGTTCATTCCAGAAAGCAGGATTTGCAGGTTAACAGGATAATTTGATAGGGGTGAGAAGAAGTTAGTATTTCCAGTACAAGCATGAGAATAAATCAAAGATCAGGTGACTTGATTACATAAAGAGCCCTGGGAAAAGGCAGGTTAAATGCATTTAAGGTCCTATACACCTCCAGTGTTTAGTGAGCATGACGGGTGATGAGTGATTAGTCACTTGGTGTGTGTGAAGCTTAAAGAAGCTAATCTTCATCTAAATGCTAAATGCTACAAGTTTTTTTGTCAGTATCTATCTATCTATCTATCTATCTATCTATCTATCTATCTATCTATCTATCTATCTATTGGTCTATGTATGTATGTATGTATGTATGTATGTTTAAAACCTGTACAATTCTATTTTTAAGAGCATTTCATTTTGTAAGAGAAATTAAAATGCATTTCAGTTCAGTGATATTGCATTTTTCACCATTTGCTTTTAAAACTAATTCACTTCTTCTTCTTCTTTCGGCTTTTCCCTTCAGGGGTCGCCACAGCGAATCATCTCTCTCCACCTATCCCTATCTTCTGCATCCTCAACCCTTGCACCCACTAGCTTCATATCCTCATTTATTACATCCATATACCTCCTCTTTGGCCTTCCTCTTTGCCTCCTGCCTGGCAGCCCCATGTCCAACATTCTCCTACCAATATACTCACTGTCCCTCCTCTGAACATGTCCAAACCATCTTAATCTGGCCTCCCTAATTTTGTCCCCCAAACGTCCAACATGAGCTGTCCCTCTGATGTACTCATTCCTAATCCTGTCCAATCTTGTCACTCCCAAAGAGAACCTCAACATCTTCAGCTCTGCTACCTCTAGCTCTGACTCCTGTCTCTTCCTCAGTGACACTGTCTCTAAACCATACAGCATGGCCGGTCTCACCACTGTCCTGTACACCTTCCCCTTGATTCTCGCTGATATTTTCCTATCACACAGAACTCCCAACACCTTTCTCCACCCATTCCAACCTGCCTGCACTCGCTTCTTTACCTCTTTCCCACACTCTCCATTACTCTGGACTGTTGACCCCAAGTACTTAAACTCCTGTACCTTCTTCACCTCTTCACCCTGTAACCTTACTGTTCCACTTCCCTCCCTTCCATTCACACACATGTACTCAGTCTTACTACGACTGACCTTCATTCCTCTTCTCTCCAGTGCAAACCTCCACCTCTCCAGGTTTTCCTCCACCTGCTCCCTGCTCTCACTACAGATCACAATGTCATCTGCAAACATCATTGTCCAAGGAGACTCCTGTCTGACCTCCTCTGACAACTGGTCCATCACCATAGCAAACAGGAAGGGGCTCAGAGCCGATCCCTGATGCAGTCCCACCTCCACATTGAACTCCTCTGTCTGACCTACAGCACACCTCACCACTGTTCTGCTCCTCTCATACATGTCCTGCACCACTCTGACATACTTCTCCGCTACTCCTGACTTCCTCATACAGTACCACAGCTCTTCTCTTGGCACCCTGTCATACGCTTTCTCCAAGTCTACAAACACACAGTGCAACTCCTTCTGACCATCCCTATACTTCTCCATCAAAATCCTCAGAGCAAAAATTGCATCCGTTGTGCTCTTTCTGGGCATGAAGCCATACTGCTGCTCACAAATTTCCACTACCTTCCTTAACCTAGCTTCCACTACTCTTTCCCATACCTTCATTGTATGGCTCATCAACTTTATCCCCCTATAGTTACTGCAACTCTGCACGTCACCCTTATTCTTAAAGATCGGCACTAACACACTTCTTCTCCATTCCTCAGGCATCCTCTCACTCTCTAAAACCCTGTTGAACAAACTAGCTAAAAATTCCACTGCTGCCTCTCCCAGACACTTCCAGACCTCCACCGGAATGTCATCAGGACCAACTGCCTTCCCACTTTTCATCCTCTTCAAAGCCTTCCTGACTTCATCCTTTCTAATCTTATCTACTTTCTGTTCCACAGAGTTCACCCCTTCTACTCTTTTTTCCCTCTCATTTTCCTCATTCATCAGCTCCTCAAAGTATTCCTTCCATCTCCTCTGTACACTCTCCTCACTTGTGAGCACCCTTCCATCTCTATCCTTAATAACTCTAACTTGCTGCACATCCTTCCCATCTCGATCCCTCTGCCTAGCTAACCTGTACAAGTCCTTCTCTCCTTCTCTAGTGTCTAACCTAGTGTACAACTCTTCATATGCCTTCTGCTTGGCCTTAGACACCTCCCTCTTCACTCTGCGCTGTAACTCCTTGTATTCCTGTCTATTCTCTTCAGTCCTGTCCATGTCCCACTTCTTCTTGGCTAACCTCTTCCTCTGGATACTATCCTGAACTTCCTCATTCCACCACCAAGTCTCCTTATCTTCTTTCCTCCTTCCAGATGACACACCCAGCACCTTTCTCCCTGTCTCCCTGATCACTTCTGCTGTAGTTTCCCAGTCATCTGGCAGCACTACCTGACCACCCAGAGCCTGCCTCAACTTCTGTCTAAATTCCTCACAACATTCCTCCTTTTTCAGCTTCCACCACTTGGTTTTCTTCTCTATCTTTGACCTCTTCGTCTTACAGACCATCAAAGTCATCCTACACACCACCATCCTATGCTGTCTGGCTACACTCTCTCCCACTACCACTTTACAGTCACTAATCTCTTTCAGATTGCCTCTTCTACATAGAATGTAGTCTACCTGTGTTCTCCTACCTCCACTCTTGTAAGTCACTCTATGCTCCTCCCTCTTCTGAAAATAAGTGTTAACCACAGCCATGTCCATCCTCTTAGCAAAGTCCACTACCATCTGTCCTTCAAGGTTCCTTTCCTTAACTCCAAACTTGCCCATCACCTCCTCATCACCTGTGTTCCCCTCGCCAACATGTCCATTAAAATCCGCTCCTATCACCACTCTCTCACCCGTGGGAATACTCTCCATCACCTCATCTAATTCACTCCAGAATCTCTCTTTCTCCTCTAACTCACAACCTACCTGTGGGGCATAACCACTAACAACATTCAACATCACCCCTTCAAACTCTAACTTCAGACTCATCACCCTGTCTGACACTCTCTTCACCTCCAGGACATTCCTCACAAACTCCTCCTTCAGGACCACACCTACCCCATTTCTCTTACTATCCACACCATAATAAAACAGCTTGAATCCTGCTCCTATACTACGAGCCTTGCTACCCTTCCACCTGGTCTCCTGTACACACAGTATATCCACCTTCCTTCTCTCCATCACATCAGCCAGCTCTCTACCTTTCCCTGTCATAGTACCAACATTCAGAGTTCCTATTCTCAGTCCTACACTCTTACCTTTCCTCTTCTCTCTCTGTCTGCGCACTCTCCTCCCTCCTCTACTTCTTCGACCAACAGTAGCCCAATTTCCACCGGCGCCCTGTAGGTCAACGGCGCCGATGGCGGTCGTTGTTAACCCGGGCCTCGACCGATCCGGTATGAAATTCGTACTGGCGATTCGCATGGTTAAATTTGGCAATGTTTTACGCCGGATGCCCTTCCTGACGCAACCCTCTCTATTTATCCGGGCTTGGGACCGGCACAGAAGTCACTGGACTGTGACCCCCATGGCTAGATTTTTTAAAACTAATTCACACCAACTTATATTCCCTTTTTTCTTTCTTTTTTTTTTTTTTAAAACTCTCCAGCATTTGACTCCATTTAAATGTAATATTAGGACCATAATCTGCATCTCTAATGCCACCATCAAATGAGGTAAAACATGTGTTTGTGTATCATGTCTATATTTCCTAATCTCTCTAATCATGCTAATGAATGTTGAGCGTTTTGATAGCTATTAAATTAATTTTTCATTCAACCTTAACTGAAAAGTCTTTGACTTCATAACATTTTGCTTTTTTTATTGCAGCTTCATGTCACTATTTGCCCAAAAGGGAAACGACCTAAACCTATTTGTGTTGGCCCAGACAAGTACAAGTGCCAGTTCTGCAACAGGATGGGGGAGTATGCTGCGCTTGTGGCTCACATACAAACTCATGAGAAAACAGCGATTGAATTTCAAGGTAAAGTGATTAATGAGCTATATATTTTATGCCACATTTTATCTGGGGTTACAGGTTTGCCTGTTTTTTTAGGCCATGTCATTTTCTACTCTCATATAACCACACCATATCTCTCTCTTACAGAGAAAAAAATCTACAAATGCAACCTAGGATGCAGTAAAAGCAGCCACTACCATTGTTGTTGCTGCAAGAGGACGATAATCTCACGAAATTACTTCACAGAACATGTACACAAGTGCGGGATATCCATAAACATGAAACTGCACACATCATGTAGCTCTTCACTGGTCCCCAGCACTTCAAATGCATCTTCTAGTCTTGTGACCCCACCAGTCAACACCTCAGTCCCTATATGCAGTGACAATAGTCTCTCGGACCCTCAGTGCAGTGAAGACAGTGCCACAGGGAGCCTGAACGTCCTTGATATTAAAGTCAAGTCTCCCAGTCCTCCATCTTCACCTACTTCTTTGCCTGCCCCAGTTACACCCTCTGACAGCCAGGATATTCTTATGTCTGTGAACCCAATGCACAACATCTGCGCTGGAAGCCTCAAAGTACTGACGTCAAGGCCCAAACGAATCACATGTTGTTTCTGCAATTTAATTCTGAACAAGAAAAACATCAAAGTCCATATTCAAAGACGTCACATGTCGGCTAATCCAGACTTGCTGCAAACGAATGGACTAAACCACACACACATTGCCTCTGGGTTAGTGTTCTCCATCTTCTGGAGTTTATTAGTACAGTTTCATTTTATTCCACTGATTCAGTTTCATCAAACAGCAATACTCCATAATGACCAATGTAAAATGAAAGACAGAAATATCACATTTACACAGCAGTTAGTATTCCTGGGATACACAGTTACTCTCACAAGGCCAAAGCTTTTCCTGAAGATAAGTTCAACACTTGGCTGAATTCTCATGAGTTTATTGTGGGCTTTTAGTGCTTTACTCTGAGTGTGTTACACAGCCTTGATGTTGCATAAGCATCAGTTTGAAAGGATGCAGTAGCTGGCTTCATGGGTCATAGAGGAAGCACATACTAGCTTTCATCCTGCCCACTTGTTAGCTGTCTCTGATAGGGGGAGAGCTAGCTAGTGAGCTGATTGAGAAATTAGCAGTTGGGGTTGAAAAATGAATACAAGACTTTATTTATTTAGAGTAGTACTCTTGTGATCTGAAAAAATAGTCTCTGTAGGTGTGATGATATAATCTCAAGGATCTTCTTCCTTTTTTTCTCCGTGTTTCAGGCAGTTTTTGTACAGTAATGCTTCACTCTATTCGAGGTCCTTTTGAGGGCCTCCCTCAAGTAGGTCTTGGTACTTTATTCAGTTTCTATTTTCCTTGACCCTCACATATCTCGCAAATGCTGCTGCTGAAAAACCTTCCCATAGCACGATGTAGCCACCACCGTCAGGGCAAAGGTGCCAGTCCGGGTTTAATCAGACTTTAGAATCTTGTTTGTCATGGCCTATTTTCACAAATTGCAAGTGAGCAGTCATGTGTCTTTTACTGTGGATTTTCCATCTGGCCACTCTACCATAGAGGCCTGATTGGTGGGCTGCTGCAAAGGGGGTTCTTCATACATGTTCTCCAATTTCCTTTAGAGTTTTATCAAAGTGACCCTTAGGTTCTGGGTCACCTGCCTGACTAAAGCCATTCTTCACTGTGTGCTCAGTTTCGCAAGCACCTCAAGCAAGAAAAAGTGTTGGGGGTCCAGAGTTCTTCCAAATAAGAATGATGTTAAGAATAAGGTTGTTTAAGGCCTCCAAGCTGCACTGATTCTCTTTTTCCCTGAGGTGAACCTTCAAGCAGTCCTGTGATGGGGGTCTATAAACAATTACTTCTCTCTGTGGAGTGTTTAGTTCCAACACTAATTTAACAGGATGGGTGACACAGTATAGATTTCTGATTCACGTAAAATTAACAAAATTTACCACCTCATTTTGGGGTATTGTTTGATGAGTGAAAAACATATATTTTATATTTTAGTACTGTGCAAAGTCAAAGCAAGGATGCCCTAAGAATAATGAAATGAAAATAAAATAATAATTGAGCAGTAAACAGGAAAACAACTGTGTAGTGTTTTGTTTTAGACTTCTTGGATAACTTGCTACAGTTCTTCGGTTTGCAGCTGTGATGTCGTTTTTAATAAGACAAACCATTTTGCTGTAAGTTTGAATTTTAATGTGATTAGTAAAGTTCATGTAAGTCTAATTCCTTTCCTTTCTATAATAAACTTAAAGTAGGCATGCATGTCAATTTATATTACAAAATCCAGGGCACAAAACCTTTGCACAGTACTGTGAGTAAATGTATGGACATTAGCACCTAACTGTATGTATATATTTATTCTGTATATAGTATGGAATTGTGAATATATTGTGTGAGATAAAAACAGCTGAAAAGTGTGAACGTAAATGATTAAAGAATGGTAAACATTATTACAAGATATTTTCTTTGACCAAATCCTTTTTTTTTTTTTTGCCTATGAGTAAAAGTTAAAGACTCTATTTCTGTTAGGAGGGATTAGTAAACAGTATTGGTATGATAAATTTGAATATCTTACCAAATTGATTTAAAATATGATTGTTATAGTGTGTGTGTTGTGTGTATTGCCAGCTACTTAGCAAATTTGCGATTTGTATGGTGCAAACAACTGTCATTTTAGTTTAAAATTATTTGCTTATAATATGAATATTTGTATCCGATGTTTTAATTTACCACAGATTTAAACATGCACAATTTTTCTGACACCAAAACTGAGTTACTTTATCAATTACATTTTGGTAAACTTCATTAAGGACCAAACTGCTCTGCTTTAAAGGCAGCGTCACAACAACAAATGGTATCAAGTATAAACTCATGGAACAAACTCTGATATGCACATATCAAAACCAAGCAAATTAATATAGTGAGCAAGTATGACCTCTAACTGAGTTTTTTCCATCCTTCAGAAACATGGAGGACCTGGTAGCAGAAGGCATTACACTCAAGATGCTTAATGATGCTCGGGAGACGGTCATGAGCAGCCCTTTGGGAGTAATCAAAACACCCATGATCCTCTTGAGTCAGACCACACTGCCCCTCCATGTGTCCTCTAATGCCTATCTGAAGTTGGAGAACATGCAAAGGACAGGTTAGTTTGCGCTTTTGTATATTAATGTACAAGAAATCAAATGACTATAAATGTAACATACAGGTGCATCTCAATAAATTAGAATGTGGAAAAGTTCATTTATTTCAGTAATTCAACTCAAATTGTGAAACTTGTGTATTAAATAAATTCAATGCACACAGACTGAAGTAGTTTAAGTCTTTGGTTCTTTTAATTGTGATGATTTTGGCTCACATTTAACAAAAACCCACCAATTCATCTCAACAAATTAGAATACTTCATAAGACCAATAAAAAAACATTTTTAGTGAATTGTTGGCCTTCTGGAAAGTATGTTCATTTACTGTACATGTACTCAATACTTGGTAGGGGCTCCTTTTGCTTTAATTACTGCCTCAATTCGGCGTGGCATGGAGGTGATCGGTTTGTGGCACTGCTGAGGTGGTATGGAAGCCCAGGTTTCTTTGACAGTGGCTTTCAGCTCATCTGCATTTTTTGGTCTCTTGTTTCTCATTTTCCTCTTGACAATCAGGTCTGGTGAGTTTGCTGGCCAGTCAAGCACACCAACACCATGGTCATTTAACCAACTTTTGGTGCTTTTGGCAGTGTGGGCAGGTGCCAAATCCTGCTGGAAAATGAAATCAGCATCTTCAAAATGCTGGTCAGCAGAAGGAAGCATGAGGTGCTCCAAAACTTCTTGGTAAACGGGTGCAGTGACTTTGGTTTTCAAAAAACACAATGGACCAACACCAGCAGATGACATTGCACTCCAAATCATCACAGACTGTGGAAACTTAACACTGGACTTTAAGCAATTTGGGCTATGAGCTTCTCCACCCTTCCTCCAGACTCTAGGACCTTGGTTTCCAAATGAAATACAAAACTTGCTCTCATCTGAAAAGAGGACTTTGGACCACTGGGCAACAGTCCAGTTCTTCTTCTCCTTAGCCCAGGTAAGACGCCTCTGACGTTGTCTGTGGTTCAGGAGTGGCTTAACAAGAGGAATACAACAACTGTAGCCAAATTCCTTGACACGTCTATGTGTGGTGGCTCTTGATGCCTTGACCCCAGCCTCAGTCCATTCCTTGTGAAGTTCACTCAAATTCTTGAATGGATTTTGCTTGACAATCCTCATAAGGCTGCGGTTCCCTCGGTTGGTTGTTCTTCCACACTTTTTCCTTCCACTCAACTTTCTGTTAACATGCTTGGATACAGCACTCTGTGAACAGCTTCTTTGGCAAGGAATGATTGTGGCTTACCCTCCTTGTGAAGGGTGTCAATGATTGTCTTCTGGACAACTGTCAGATCAGCAGTGTTCCCCATGATTGTGTAGCCTAGTGAACCAAACTGAGAGACCATTTTGAAGGCTCAGGAAACCTTTGCAGGTTTTTTGAGTTGATTAGCTGATTGGCATGTCACCATATTCTGATTTGTTGAGATAGTGAATTGGTGGGTTTTTGTTAAATGTGAGCCAAAATCATCACAATTAAAACAACCAAAGACTTAAACTACTTCAGTCTGTGTGCACTGAATTTAATACACAAGTTTCACAATTTGAGTTGAATTACTGAAATAAATGAACTTTTCCACAACATTCTAATTTATTGAGATGCACCTGTATTTTTCAATGTAAATTAAGCTTAAGTCTAAAATGTCTTCTGTTTTTCACCAACAGGGTCATTTAAGATTAGAGGTGTAGCAAATCAGTTCGCTCGAAGATCCAGCGGGGGCCATTTTGTCACAATGTCTGCTGGGAATTATGGGAAGTCCTTTGCTTATGCCTCTAAACACTACGGAACTAAAGGCAAAGTGGTGATGCCTGAAACAGCTCCAATTTCCAGATCTCTGCTAATACAAGTGCGACCACACTGGAAATATATGCATTATGCTTCATAATGTGATTCATGCAAATCCCATTAATATTCTTTATTGTTATAACAGAGTTTTGGCATTGGGGTTGAAAGAGTGCCAACCACATGTCTTATGGATGTTGTCAATCGATGTGTCCAAGAGGAAAAAATGACTTTTCTTCATTCCTACAATGATCTGGATCTCATAGCAGGACATGCCAGGTACATAACACAGTCATCCGAACATATTTTATTAAAGCAGTTAAGTGGAGTTTTTGTATTTCTCATGTCTCTGCTGGCCTGTATGGTGGTGTAGTCTGGGGTTTGAGATCCTGGAGGTGCTTCCTAATCCTGATGTGGTCGTAGTGTGCTGCGGTGGAGGGGGTTTACTGGCCGGAGTAGCAGCAGCCATTAGGCTTTCAGGTTGTGAGGATACAAGAATTTATGGAGTTGAACCAGAAGGAGGTAAGTAGATTAATAATGTGTATTGAATGAGTTGATTCTGGAGGTTAATTTCCTCATTTGTGTTAATTTGTTTTTCACCATCCACAGCATGCACAATGTACAAAAGCTTTATTGAGAAAAAACCTGTTGGCATGGACAGCAAAAGCATTGCCTCTGGTCTTGCACCACCCTTTGCAGGTAACGTTTATTTTTGCACAAAATATTCATTAGGAGGTTTTCATAATAAACATTACTGATTGGTTGTACTCAAGCTTTCCAGAATAAGCAAGCCTCAGAAATGTCACTTTAGCTAACTTGCACATACCTAAGAAACAGATATTATAGCACAGGGTTATACAAGTAAATTTGTGAAGGTCCAACTACACAACAACTTAAAAATTCCATAGGTTCTGGATAAGCAACTAATGACAGTTGCATTTTAATGTGTCACCATTACTGATTATTTTAATGCTATTAATAAGACAGGTTGAGGTTGCTATTTTTTGTGTTGTAGTAGTGTTTCATATGCCATGGACTTTGAACAGATGAGCTACATCAATTTGGGATTTGATGGAGAGAATAAACACACAAAAAAAAACCCCCTCAGTGTCCAAGCCTTGTTGCCACGTCACCAATCAGACCATAGAGGATAAAGAATTGAAATAAATCATTGGAAGTCTATGAATGCACTTCCCTTTTTCGATTAGCTTCCACCAGGTAGATATAAATGCAGCTAATTAAATAAGCTACAGCTCACGTTTATATTCAACAACGTCAACCAATTCAACTTCAGACTGAACAAATGAACAAGAGTCAGCAAATTATAAGCAGTTTATTTTTGATTGTTTCTGCTGCAGTATTTTTTGAAAGCTTGGTTCATGGTTCAGGCTGTTAAATTAACTTTATACATTTGACAACCCAATTTTATAGTAGTGCTATCACATCTTATATTGTGTTTGTATGTATGAATATGTGTATGTCAGAAGCATTTAGCAAATTGCTTGAAGAAACTGACAGCTGCATTTAACCCATGTTATGTTTCTTAGTACCTTTCAGACAGTGTGTGTGTTCTCTGTGTGCCATGCCTTAGGTGCTCTGCCTTATGCAATGTGTCAGAAGTATGTGGAGGAGATTGTGTTGGTGACTGATGATGAAATCAAGTCTGCCGTTTCTGCTCTCTACAAAGCCGGCCTAGTTGTAGAACCCTCAGGATCTGCTGCCTTTGCCGCCTTCATGAACAACAGAATACCAGACATTACTGGCAAGAATGTTGTAGTAATACTGAGTGGAGGAAACATCGACAAAAATGAACTCACCAGCTTCCTGGATTGATTTATACACAATACCTGTGTCCTTGTTGTGCTATCTCTTGAGAGATTTTGGAGGAGTGGATGAAGACCAGACAGATCAACATCCTTATTTTTCAAACATGGAAAACACTAAAATCAAATAATTTGGTTGCATAATAAAATAACAGTTGTTTCAAATTTCTGAGTTTATGATGTTTTTTCCCCTGACACTTTTCCTACAGTCATGTTCCTGTAAGCATTTTACCTTCTAAAGAACCACACACATACCACTTTTAGTGCCAGCTAGTGTTTCCTTCACCGACATGGAGGAAAATATCCTTCTCACCTGGAGCTCAGGAACACTTATGCTCTCTTACACTACTGGCTGTGGATGTTTATAGCTAGAGTTTAAGGACTCAAGTTCTTGTATTGATGTTAAGAACTAATTTTTTGTATTGAATTGGACTTTTCATTGACTTATTGGCAGTTGTACATGGACTTGTCTCAGTCTTTGGCCATGGTCTAGTTCTTGAACAAAGCAAAAAAGCAATTGAGTGAGGAGAGAGTGATTAGAAGATGAAAGGATGCAGAAAGAGTTAGAGAGATATCTTAAGAGGCAATAAAACAAAGAAAAGCAGAAGAGGAAATTCAGAAGGAAGCAAAAAGAGAGAGAAAGATGGCAGACAAGAAGTGGAGGTGGAATCCATAGGTTGAGGGAATGAAAAAGAAAGTCTATTTATTCTAGTCTAGTTATTAAAAAGGTTAAATAGCCTGATCCATGTGATGAGTTTGACACAGAGCTGGATGAGCTGCAGGATTCACAGTGATGCTGAGCCTCCATCACACTGAGTGCCATCAACACCCAGTGTGATGCCATATCACAGTAACAGGGCTCAAACCTGTTGAGTTGCTAAGCACAGTATCAAGAGTTTTCCTGTTGTTTGAGTTCGTTTTTCACTCTGGCTTATTTGATTTTCTGCCACCTACATGTAGGTGGATGGCAAAGAAAAATATTTGTGTTAAATGGGCCCTGTAATGGCCTAACATCCCATTTTGAGAGAATTCTTCTGCCTTGCACCGAGTGTTGCTGGGATTGGCGGAGACGGTATGAAAGAAAGCTCTGCAAACCCCTGAAGCTGTAAAGTGACAGTGCTACCCACTCTCCCGCCCTGTATGTTAATCGTTATGTGAAATAACTGAAAAATGCAAGCAAGCGCTTTACAATACAATAACATTTTTGAAACCAATTTCTTACATTTCTGCTTCCTTATTCAAGTATCTGTTCAGTGAAACATTATTTGTTTAGTAGATCCCATTCCAGCCGGACCTGTTTGTGAAAACTGTTCAGCTTAATGTGAATTTTGTTAACTGAAAAATTACATTTCAGTAGAATCTCTATACCACCAACTATACATGAGCAATCATTTATGAAAACATTAAAGATTATTTTAATTCAATTCAATTTGTATAGCGCTTTTAACAATGGACATTGTCACAAAGCAGCTTTACAGGTATATAAAAATTCAGATGAAAAACGACAACGTTTTAAATGTAATATTTCTATTTATCCCCAATGAGCCAAGCCAGAGGTGATGGTGGTGAGGAAAAACTCCGAGATGATATGAGTAAGAAACCTTGAGAGCAACCAGACTCAAAGGAAACCTATCCTAATCTGAGTGACAGCAGAGAGTGTGACTATAAATAATTTCCCTCCTATAACTATACAGTCAAGAACAAGTGTGTAACCAGGAGCTTTTGAGCAACTTATGAGTACTTTTTTTTTTTTTTTTAAACTGTCACTGATTGATTCAAAATCATCTAATTTAAAAAACCTCACCATGTCCAAGTCAGCCATGTTCTTTAGCCTAACATATATATCCTTTTTTCCTGTGTAAAAGGTGAGCTCTGATAAAAAGTATGACAAGCTCATTTCTCAAAGCCTTCCTAGATGAAGATGTTAAATGAGCATGTCTGATGTTTCTGCTGGAGCTCAGTGGGACAAACTACACAAGAATCCGCTACACAGCTGGAGTTCTTGTAGGGAAGGATGTTTAACCTATAGTTATAGCTGTACAAGCTATAGTTATGAATGCATAGAAAAAGGAGAATAAAATAACATTAAAAAAAATTATGAGACTTTATCTGTGTTCCAGCAGGGCCTCATATTGTCATGGCGTGGTAGATAGACCAGGTTTTTATCAGGCTGAAATGAAATGATCTCTTTACCAAGAGAATGTACTAATGCAGCTCTTTAACTTATATTAAAATTGCCTGATACTTTTATCAAAAGAGAAATCATAATGTCCAATCAGACAAACATTTGATGTGCAAGATAACAATTCTTAGTTTATCTGCCTGCTCAGAAGTGGAAAAGTAGACTAGAAACACGAGGGGTTTACCCAGAGCTAAAGCTGAAGCACAGGGGGAACATGCAAACTTCACACACAGGGCATAGACAAGAATTGAACCCCCAACCCCAGAGGTGGAAGGCAGATGCACTAACCACTAATCACAATACCCTTTGCAAATATATCATACTGTTCCTTCATCAAGAAGGAGTCATTTTTTGGCCAGATGCTGCTTGTGAGATTTACTACAACAGCAGTTAAAAACAATAAGAAGCCTTCACTGCTTTTCATCAGAGAGCCCAGCCCTCTATTACACTGTGTAAGAATTTTAGAGCTGAGTGAAACAGGAAGCTCCATGTGTTCATAGATATTCAGTTTAGTAGGGAGATCTTTTTGGTTTATTGTTGTCCAAAAAATGGTGTCATTTTCACTTAAATAATGATATTGCTGTGTTTGCTGCAGCCTGAGTGGACAGTTCTACAGAATCTTTCTAATGCTCAACCCTGCACCTGGAATACGTCGTCCTACAATTTTATGTTTTTACATTACAGTTACATTCATTTACGTTACATTTAAGGCATTTGACACCCTTATCTAGAGTGACATACAAAAGTTCCCAACACACCTAAATCAACTAATTTGTTCATTTACTGGTCTTCCTGCACTTAAATATGCAGGACAAGATCCTCCATGATCAAACTTTTTATTTTATTTAAAAAAAAAGTCTTCTAATGTTTAAACAGAAATAAATACATAACCGGTATGCTGACATGAAAAAAGTAAGCTATATAACATCCTTAGCAGCCATTCTGCAGATAAGAGCATCCAAAACACTTCCACACTTTTCCTCTTGGGGTGCAAGTTTGTAAAGCTGAAATGACAAAAGCAAAGGCAGGATTTTATGCTCAGAGATATAAAAACTTATGTCAGGTTCTGTCCTGTTACAGAGCTGAGATTGTAGGAAAGAGGGTGACAAAAATATCCAAACCTTTTTAATCTTGGAAAGATCACTGAGAGTGGATATCTGATCAGCTGGGATCTGTTGGCCGTCCACTTTAGACAGGACATCGTCCTTATTGTATGCTTCTTCTTTGTTATGAACCAGGACAATCAAAACTGCATTGTCATTTTCTGAGATCCCAAACCTTTTAAAAGCCTCTGAGATCTGTGTAGAAGTTCAGAGAAATAATTACAATCCCACAGAGGAAGTTTAGTGGGAATGTAAATTTAACTCCAATTTGAATCCAATTGTAACTCTAACAAATGGACATTGCATCTAGCATGAATCTAAACCCATATATGAGATAAGCTCTAGATGTGTAGTAGGACAGCACCACTTACATTGTTTGTTGGTGAAAGGTTGAAGATGATTTCAGAATATAAGCTCCTTGTTTTCATTTTTCCAATCTTCTGCACATGAACTGCTTTATTTGCTGCTAGAAGAGTTTGGAAGGGATCCAACACCTTCACAAAGACACAGCAAGTCCATTCAATCATACATGCATTTAAATGTGACCTAGATATACACTCAGCCCATTAAGGCGCTTGTTCTAAGGTGTAAAGTTGTGGGACACCCCTCCAAATCATTGAATTCAGGTGTTGTTTTTCAGGGGTTGGGCTTGGACCCTTAGTTCCAGTGAAAGGAACTCTTAATGCTTCAGCATACCAAGACATTTTGGACAATTTCATTCTCCCAACTTTGTGGGAACAGTTTGGGAATGGCTCCTTTCTGTTCCAACATGACTGCACACCAGTGCACAAAGCAAGGTCCATAAAAACTGCAAGCCAGGCCAGACTGGGACGTCTGCCTTCACATGCACATGAATGTAATATGGAGTTGGCCTGCTCTTTGCAGCTATAACAGCTTCAACTCTTCTGGGAAGGCTTTCCACTAGGTTTAGTAGTGTGCTTATGGGAATTTTTGACCATTCCACTAGAGGCGCATTTGAGAGGTCAGGCACTGATGCTGGACAAGAAGGTCTCTGCTCTAATTCATATCAAAGGTGTTCTATCAGGTTGAGGCCAGGACTCTGTGCAGGCCAGTCAATTTCCTCCACACCAAACTCACTCATCCATGTCTTTATAAACCTTGCTTTGTGCACTGCTGCGCATTCATTTTGGTACAGGAAGGGGCCATCCCCAAACAATTCCCACAAAATTAAGAGCAGGAAATTGTCCAAAATGTCTTGGTATGCTGAAGCATTAAGAGTTCCTTTTACTGGAACCAAGAGCCCGAGGCCAAGCCCAACCCCTGAACTCAATGATTTGAAGGGGTGACCCAAAACTTTTGGCAATATAGGGTATTTCATTTAACACAATACACGCTGTGCATTAGGTTTCATAGATGTTCCTTAATATTACCACTATATATAGGTAAAGTTTGTCATGAGCAACTTTGATGTTGTCTGAAAGTTTAAAACTGTTTGACAAGTCTGAAGGTAGTCTGAAGCTGAACAACAGAAACACTTACCATGGATGGGTTGATCAACGCGCCGGCTATTTTCCCCTCCATTGCCATCTTTCTCAATTCTGCACAGTTTTTAACATCTTTGAAAAGTAACTGAGTCACAGCAAACTCCGGAAACAGCTCCAAAGCACTGCTTAAATGCATCTTAAAGAACCTAAAGCTGTCCAAATCTCAACCTGACTACACGAGATACAGTTGGGCGGGATAATAATATTGTGACACCATGAACCATGTTAACGTTCCGAGAGCGTATCTTTATACGAATCCATATTTTTTAATATAATTGTATCTATTATATTTTTTAACAACCATTTAGTCACGCTGTTAAATTAACTGTCGTATTATATATTATATGTTAACAGGCAAAAGTCCAACACAATCTCAGACGGAACGTCTTAGTAAAAGCTGCAATAGCCACCCGGAAAAATGCTAACGGTTGGACCAGTGAACTGTCAACTACAATAAATGCTGCATTCCAAATGTCCAATTGCTCCCTACGTAGGGTGTAAAGCGATGATTTTACGTTCTATATAGTGCACTATATTTATAAAAATTGTGCCATTTGGAATACAACCCTAAACTCGCCCTAGCCACGGATAAGTAGCAGGCAGTTTCAGTATATTGTATGGCTGCAGCGGTATTTTAGTTGAAGTAGTGAAAGCTGATGTTATTGTGTTGTTATTCTGTTCGCCCTGTGACTCCGGTTCTCAGATAAAATAATACAATGGAGAGGTTTGACAGCTACATCTTCCCTGTTGTTTGTAGCACAAATTTTTTAATATCATGTCTTCTGTTTTCTAAAATCACTCGGGAGCAAAGAGGGTCGTATATGGATGAAATCTTCCACGTTCCACAAGCTCAGAAATACTGTGATGGGAAATTTAACGAGGTAAAAATTTACACACGTCATCATCAACACCCCTGTTATGTAATAAACCACTGCTGTATTTATTATGTGTTTTACTTTTATTTTCTAGCTGTTTATTCATTGTTATTGCACTGAAAAATCCTACAATATGCCACTAAGCACTAACTACACTGGTTAAGGCAAGACAACAGAGGTGAAGGACTAATTAGTTAATCAAATCATTGTAAGAATCTTTTACAAAGAAATATCATTAGACACCTTATTTGTTCATTTTAAACATCTTTTTTATTGGAAGAAAATTAACAGTACTGTGCAAAAAAGTCTTGCAAAGAAATTCTGTTAAGCAAATATACACTGATCAGGCATAACATTATGACCACCTGCCTAATATTGTCCCCCTTTTGCTGCCAAAACAGTCCTGACCCGTCATGCACTGTGTATTCTGACACCTTTCTATCAGAACCAGCATTAACTTCTTCAGCAATTTGAGCAACAGTAGCTCGTCTGTTGGATCGGATCACACGGGCCAGCCTTCACTCCCCACGTGTATCAATGAGCCTTGGCCGCCCATGACCCTGTCACCGGTTCACCACTGTTCCTTCCTTGGACCACTTTTGATAGATACTGACCACTGCAGACCGGGAACACCCCACAAGAGCTGCAGTTTTGGAGATGCAGTCTAGTCCAGCAGTATCTAGATCCAGTCGTCTAGCCATCACAATTTGGCCCTTGTCAGATTCGCTCAAATCCTTACGCTTGCCCATTTTTCCTGCTTCTAACACATCAACTTTGAGGACAAAATGTTCTCTTGCTGCCTAATATATCCCACCCACTAACAGGTGCCATGATGAGGAGATAATCAGTCTTATTCACTTCATCTGTCACTGTTCACAATGTTACGCCTTATGGGTGTATGTCTTCAAAAATATAAAATGGAATATTTCTAAATGTAATAATGCTACAAAGAGCAGTAAATGGCAGTAAAGTAAATATAGTGTGTATAAGTATGGATCAGAAGACTCAGGTACAATTTGTGCAATTTTGACATTTTAATACACATGATGTATATTTATATGATGTGATTTTTGCCAAGTGGGTGGAGCTTAAAGCCAGCTTCACTGGCTTAAGTTTAAGGGAGTTCATGCTATAAATGAAATTTCTAAACATTTCTAGAAATCTACCTAGAGTGTCTTGCTCCCTGTTTCGCAGGCTGTGTTGATAAATGGTGTCATTATTGTTTTCTGTAGTGGGACCCTATGATCACCACGCTGCCTGGTCTGTACCTGTTGTCTGTTGGAGTGATTAAACCGGTCATGTGGTTGGTGGGTTGGACAGGAGCAGCTGTGTGCTCCACTGCCATGCTGCGCTTCATCAATGTGCTATTCAACTGTGGCAACCTCTACATCCTCTATCTCCTCATCTGCAAAATACACCCCAAGGACAAGGTACATTTCTTTATAGCGTTATTCCTGATGCTCAATTATTCCTTATGTAAGTGTATTTATTAATTATTTCTTAAGCAATTGCATAAAAGCAGGATTAGACTTGTACTTTTAGACCCTGATATATTTAGTGTCCTTGTTCTCACAACAGTTTCTCGCTCTCTTTTTCTCTTGTAGTCCCGTGCGACTGGACGGCGTGTGCTCTCTGCCCTGACTCTGTCCTCCTTCCCAGTGCTCTACTTCTTCACATTCCTCTACTACACAGATGCCGGCTCCACCTTCTTCACTCTCTTCGCCTACCTCATGTGTCTGTACAGGTGCCACAAAGCTTCAGCTCTCCTGGGTATCTGTGCTGTCTTGTTCCGACAGACCAACATCATCTGGGTGGTTTTCTGTGCCGGGACGGTGGCAGCTCAGAAACTGGACGAGGCCTGGAGGGTGGAATCGTCGAAAAAGCGGGACGAGAAATCGCCATCGCAGATCTCGTTGCGGCTTAGCGGTGTGATGAGACTAGCGCACTTTTTACTAAAATACCTCACATCGCCGCTCAACATAAAGAGTGTGATTTTATCGACCTGGCCTTATGGTGTAGTCGCTTTGGGTTTTGTTGTTTTTGTGGTGTTGAACGATGGGATTGTGGTTGGTGACAGGACCAGTCATGAAGCCTGCCTTAACGTCCCTCAGCTCTTTTATTTTTTCTCCTTCACTTTAATCTTCTCCCTTCCGTTATTCCTTAGCTACAACAGGCTCGTCAGATTTGTGCAGTCTCTCCGGAAACAACCTTTCCTCTTTCTCCTGATCACAGCTCTGTCTCTACTCCTGGTCTGGAAGTACACATTCGTCCACAAGTATTTACTAGCGGACAACAGGCATTTTCCGTTCTACGTGTGGAAAAGAATTTTCCAGAAGCATGAGCTGGTTCGCTTCCTCCTTGTTCCTGCATATTTGTTTGCAGCATGGAACTTTATGGACACTCTGAATTCCAAGTCTCTCTTTTGGATCATGGCATTTTGCGTGTGTCTGGTTGCAGCTACGGTTCCTCAGAAGCTTCTTGAGTTCCGGTATTTTATTCTGCCATATCTGCTCTACCGCGTTCACATCCCTCTTTCATCCCTCCCTAGACTGCTGCTTGAATTTGCTCTGTGTACAGTGGTCAACTTGGCAACGATCTACATCTTCATCCAGAAGACATTCCAGTGGCCTGATAGCACTGCAGTGCAGAGATTCATGTGGTGAAATGGGACGGCTGTAATCTTTTTACTTTTTTGTTAAAAAAAAAAAAGGGAAAAAAACAGTAAATGTGATCATTGTTCTTATTTCTTACTTCCTGCTCTGACTATCTTCTTACTCTATATTCATATCAGAAAGCACAAACATTATCGGGGTTATGTTTAATCTACATGTGTGTGTGAGCGTCTTTGGAGTTGTCATTTGTTTGCTATGTGTATATATTACTGTCTGTTTTGCCACATTTCTGTTCTGATGTCGATATTTGGTGAAAATTTGGCAGTATTAATAGCAGTGCTCCTGTGTTATGACTTCCCCATCGTTTAGTCCCACTGCATCAGGTTGCTGTCGTCTCCAAATTTAGACCAAATTCGAGCTTTAACCCATGTGGCTGTAGATAAAAGAAAACAATCATAGTAGTCTTAGTCACATTATTTCCAGTATGTTTTTTGTTTGTGAATGTGAATTACCTTTATTCATGAAAGGTACCTGTTTTCTGTTATTGCTCTGCTGGAGTTTAAATCCGGTGTTCGGATGCAATAAAAATACTGATTACATCTTTACACCTCTTGTCGTTTCATAGCTGTGTCTCGGTTGTGTATTAATGCTTTTATGAGTACTTGGGAATCCAGAGCTGTGAACCCAACTTACAATGTAAACCTACATACATTACAAAACCGACTCACCTTGTGGTCAGCTTTGTCTTCCACTAGATGGCAGTATGAACTAGTTTCTGAAACAGAACTTATTTATATTACATTATCAGTACCGCCGAGCTCTGTGCAGGAAATCAGTACCATACTGTCATTACTTCTCATTCTCCCTGGCAGGGTTAATCAGATGTGAGCAGGCTTCACACAGTGACCGTATAATTGTTGACTGTTGAATGAGCTCTCAAACCAATTACGAATAATTTTGCATGTATGTCAAAGTGTGCTGAGATTCGTGTTCTTCTTTCACACTACATTAATAAGACAGAATACGGACTATGCACTGCTTATTAATTTCATATGAGCATATCACAAGCTTATTGTAAAAACCTGTAGTATATCAGCTGTCAAATTTGCCTAAATGCTTTTCCTCAATTGCTCAGAAATGAACAATAAATGTTAGAACGTTTATTCTTGATTATATCCTATGCCACCCTTTTTCAGCTGAAATATTGTGACTTTGTAAATGCCTGTTTTGACCCAGGCTTGGTGTGCCTACAAGCCACTTTTCAGCCATGATCACATGGTCAAATCCCAGAGCTCTGGTGCTTTCCCCATGTCCTAGATACAGCTTCATGAAACTTCTACTAAGCAGGAAACTGGAGGAGGGTGACAACATTTTAATCCACCAAACATTTAACAGTTTAATAATCCAAATAAAAAATGTTCGTGCAGCACGCTTTCATCACATCTCAAATGCTAGAAATACTATATTTATCTGAGATAGTTTTGAGTTCAGGGAAAAAGACCCATAAAACATTTAAGGAACTATTTTGGGAGATTTGTTAAGGCACAGAAATATTACATGCACTAGCAGCAGATGAAAGACTGTCACCTTTTATTTGCTTCTCAAGAGACATACATATGCTCCAGTGGTATGATTTAAGGTGCAGTGTGAAATGTGGTATAGTGTAATGTGTAATATTTAAAGGTGTTGGGCTATGGAGTTTCTTACTCAGAAGCTAAAGCTGTGTCTTAATAGGAAGTGTACAGAGAAGTGGATGAAATGGTTAATTTAATTTGTTGTGTGTGTGTGTGTGTGTGTGTGTGTGTGTGTGTGTGTGTGTGTGTGTTTGAGAGAGAGAATGGAAGGTAGACAAACAGCAAATGAGTCACTAAGAAATCCTCATTCCACACCAGTGTCCAAAAATGCACAATTAATACAAAGCCAAAAGGCTAGACTTTGACTCGTTCCCGCATAGAATTTACAGCTGCAGCTAACAATCACGAGGGATCACGATCGTGACTTTTCTCTCTCTGCTCTCTCCTATCCTCATTTAATAGCAAACTATCATGTTCTCGCATCCGTTATCTTCCCACATGCCCTGTCACCAAGCAATGCATTACTCTTTAACGAAGTGGATAAATTGAGAACTCATTACTTCTTGTCATATGAAATGTTTATGTGGCTGATTCGCTATAAAAAGTGGGACATCACTGAGCACACATTGTTAATTAGTGTGTTAGTGTGTATTTTTGTATATTCAAATGCTTTTCTTCAGCTGAAACTCAGTCTTTAATTATATATATATGCCTCATGACATAGGTTAATAACATCATCCAGATCTGAAAAGGTCTGAAAACAAACGTTGTTGATTTTTTTATTTTTTTATTTTTTTATTTTTTTTACATTAAATAAGATTCAACAAATCTAGAAAAATAATGACTACATGACATACTCTTTCTCTCATTTTATAAAACTGAGTAGTTGAGGGTTAAGGACAGCAACTTGGCAGAGTTGTGAACTACAACCTTCCAACCAGTGGACCAACATCTAACCAATGAGCTACGTTGTTAAGGTTAAGGTTGCCTGAAAATGAGACACCACACATTTCAGGGCGTTGTAGAGGTAGTGGATGCAAAGGAAGACATTTATTTTATAAGATACAAAAGAAACAACAAAACAGACTTTATAAACCAAAACTTACAAACTATGAGCAAGATTATGGAAGTAAACACAGCAAACAATACACAACTCTGACAATGGTGTACACAGAAAGCAGAACTTACACCAATCAGGCATAACATTATGAGCAGTGAGAGGTGAAGTGAATAACACTGATTATCTCCTCATCATGGCACCTGTTAGTGGGTGGGATATATTCGGCAGCAAGTGAACATTTTGTCCTCAAAGTTGATGTGTTAGAAGCAGGAAAAATGAGCAAGTGTAAGGATTTGAGCGAGTTTGACAAGGACCAAATTGTGATGGCTAGACCACTGGATCAGAACATCTCCAAAACTGCAGCTCTCGTGGGGTGTTCCCGGTCTGCAGTGGTCAGTATCTATCAAAAGTAGTCCAAGGAAGGAACAGTGGTGAACCGGCAGCCAAGGCTCATTGATGCACGTGGGGAGCGAAGGCTGGCCCGCATGATCCCATCCAACAGACGAGCTACTGTTGCTCAAATTGCTGAAGAAATTAATGCTGGTTCTGATAGAAAGGTGTCAGAATACACAGTGCATCACAGTTTATTGTGTTTTGGCAGCAAAAGGGGGACCAACACAATGTTAGGCAGGTGGTCACAATGTTATGCCTGGTCAGTGTATGTAGGGGTGTTGATTAGAGTAAACACAGAATAGGTGTGAGTGCTTGCAGTATCATGTGATATGAAGGGGCTGATGGGTAATGTAAAGTGCAGATTTTGACATATCCATGACTATAACCTTTCATAAAACATTGCTCTGGATCCGAAGAAAATATAGAAAAAAACTTCTCTCTTTGCCATCTGTTATTTCCTCCTACTCAATCTTTCTGCAAAACAGTTGCTAACCACACCGTTCTAAACAATTGCATGTTGCCGTTTGTACAAACGATCAGAAAACACACAGACTCACTGTGCTGTATTGTGGTTAAATTTTGCCAGGCAATATACAGTTCTTCCAAAAAAAAAAAAAAAAAAAAAAAAGCTGGAGCAACTTGCTGGAAGTGTTTGAGTTTGGCTTAACTGTATTTTAATGTCAGGAGAATCTTCTGAACAGAAGACTTTCCAGTTTTTCACTAATATAACAAGTTGCATTTTAAAAATTAATCTCAAGAGAGAGTAGTGAGGCAGAAACTGACAACAGGAACTAACTTGTCTATGCACTGTCCTGGTTATCCCCCTCTATTACACAAGCAGGATGAACAGGATGTACCACAGCCTTTAGAATTCTGCAGTTCTTTTTCTTTTTCTACTTTAAGCAGAATGCTTTAAACTAATTAGGTTAAACAAAATCGCCAATCGAAAGTAATCTCAAATGATGATTAAAGAGAAAGAAGACACAGATGTCATTATCCCAGAAGGAAATGTGCCCTGAAACATCAAGTCATGTAAATCATATCTCAGCTAATTATCTGCACACATTTGCAATGGTGTTGACATCAGGCTAGATCTGACTTGTCTAATTTCAAGAGAGGAAAAAAAAAAACTGTTTAAATCTCCTGCTGTCTGTCACTGCTTAAACACCCAGCACTGTGTACCCATGTAAGCTAATGGAAATAATCTCAGCAGGGAGGATAACTTTGGTTTAAAGCAAAGCAAACTGGCTAATTAGGAAGAGAGTCCTGGCAGAAGCAAGAGCTCTGATGCTGTGCCTCTAACAGCCTCCCAATCAAGGACAAAAGGACAACTCTGCTTTTCCAAAGTCCCCTACCAAGGGCAGAGCATCCCCCGACACAGCTACATTTTGAGCGTGTGTGTGTACACTTCTGTAAGTGTGTGTGGGTAGGAGTAGCAGCTGTACCGATGCTATTAATATCATTCAAGGCTAAAATGTACCTTTCCTACTCAGTGTATGAGCTGCTGGAGTTCAGCATGCAGCATGTGTGCTACAGAGGGCACAACCTATAGATGAGAATTAAATATTCAAGGAGCTATGTTTAGACTGAGTGCTGCTTGGAAGGGCTTTTCTGGGAAGTGTGTAGAGTAGCCTGAGCAAGAGCACACATAAATAGCCAAGTGCCTTTTCAAATGAGCGTGCATTAATACTGCACATCTACTACACATTAGTCTCTTAGATGGCTTAGTGGTTAGCGTATTTGCCTCACACTTCTGGGGTTGGGGGTCGATTCCTGCCTCTGCCCTGCATGTCCGGAGTTTGCATGTTTTCCCCATCCTTCAGGGATTTCCTCTGGGTGCTCCAGTTACCTCCCCCAAGTCTGAAGAGATGCCTTGTATGTGAATTGGCATCTCTAAATTGTATCATATTTGTAGTGTGTATGTGATAGTACCCTGTGATGGGTTGGCACCCCTTCCAGGGTGTCCCCTGCTTTATACCCTGAGTCCTCTGGGATAAAATCTAGGTTCTCTGTGTCCCTGTGAAGGATACGTGCTAACAGAAAATGGGTGAATGGATATTTTGCACTGAAAAAACAAACCTATAGAATCTTCTCTTTAAAACCAAGGTAGCAATTTGTGCTCAATTTGTTTGGGAAGATTTCAGCCCATGTATTTTTATGTTGTAGTTATTATTGTTAACAAATAGGTAATGTGGGCAGAAATGACCCATCATTATATATTTCAGTTGATGACTGATATACTTAAGTACAATTTAAATGATTTGTATGGGTTGTATTTACCATTCTCAAAAATCCCTTTTCTTACAGTGTATGTCACCATATGCTGATAATCTACATGTAATGGCATATTAAAGGAACACTGTGGTGTTTTGAAATGAAATCCTTGTATAATGGAAGTCTAAGGGCAACTGAATGATTTAATCCTGTAAATAAATAAAAAAAAGACAATTAAAGCTTTAAGATCAGACTAATCTGGAGCAATACAGTAAAAAATAATTTACTTGCTGATACCTGCGGTACACTTTTCTGGTCACAGGATTCAGAATCTTAAGGATTGCACTCTTTCTGAACTGGAGGGTTCTTGCACAAAAAGAGCACCGAGGTTAAAAAACTTGAAAATCATAACTTTTTGAGGTTTTCAGAGCAAGACATTGTCATGTTAAATATGTTTTGTAAGGTATATGAAGAGATTTTGTAAAAAAAAAAAAAAAAAAAAAAAAAAAATTAAGAAAAGAAGAAGAAAATTCACAAACTTCATTTTCAAATTATTCCTTTCTTATTTAGTGCTTGGTTAGTTCTTCACTAGCAAAAATTGGCCGCACTTGTGAGTCAAGGTGACAACTGAAGTACATTTATGCTGACAACTTGCTAATGTACAACAACTTCTTCCCACTAAAAATGCGCAAGACTAAAAAGGATGAATTATGCAAATTTAGATTGAATGAAGAATTCCTAAAAGCATTCTACAACAATGTGTTTCTCGTAAATATTTATTGATAGCACTGCCCTGAGGCTTTTATTAGAATTTGAGTTTCGAGGAAATGGTTTTAGAGCCGTTCTTCAGTTCATAAATCATGTCTGTGAAAATCAAAGACAGAATACAGATGCGGTGGAGAGTTTAGGTTGAACAATATTGAAGTATTATTGAAATTTGGGACAGTGCATGGCTAGCTGAGCATACAAAGATTAGAAGAATTTGAAGTTTCGGAGTCTTGAGACCTCAAACCTGCATTGGACATATATGCTTCTCTCTTTCTTCTCTCTCTCTCTCTCTCTCTCTCTCTCTCTCTCTCTCTCTCTCTCTCTCTCTCTCTCTCTCTCTCTCTCTCTCTCTCTTTGTAAAAGTGTTTGTCAGTATTATTATAAATGAAACCTATTCTTGGTACTATTGTTAATGTATTATTGTCAGCATATTGTTTAATAGCAAATGTGATCAATTTGACTTTGGTTTGACTTTGTAAAATGGTGTTTATCTTTGTATTATGTAATAAAGGGGCTTTCAATCTCTCCCTCTCTCTCTCTCTCTCTCTCTCTCTCTCTCTCTCTCTCTCTCTCTCTCGTGGTTTGTGGTTGCGATGACTGATCTGTTATCTGTCTTATGACACCACAAAGATAAATACACACACACACACACACACACACACACACACACACAAACACACACACACACACACACCAGAAAGTGTCTGGTGTTAGTCAGTGTGGCATCTGTTCATCATGTCTCCCAGTTCAGAATCATTTACAATTCTTTTTGTTGTCCCTCCCGAGCTGCTGTCACACTGGACACATTCCACATCAATTACAAACCTCCTGGTTTCCTTTTTTTTTAGTCGCTAACAAGCATTTTTTTTTTTCAGTTTTTCTCTGCAAAGCTACAAGCATAAGCTTTGCAGCTTTTTTTTTTTTTTTGGACAACCACTATCACACAACTTCTTAAAACACAATTCCACAAACATTATTTTAACGTACCAACATTTTTGGAAAAAATCCTTAGCCAACATTTACCTAATAGGCACAAACTGCAAATCTAAACTCTTTTTTTTCCCACAATTAACTACACACTGTATATTAAACTCTCTAATCCACTGTTGTCATGGTTTCAACACTATATTATGCATGTTATTTAGTTACACAATTGTTCACCCCTATTTATAAAGGAAAATCAGGAGAGAGGATTAACTACATATATTAAAAGAAATTCTTGGTAGGGTTAGCGAATTGGAAGACAATTAATTAAGAGCCACTGGAAGAAGCACATGTAGAGGTAGAGAAGAGAGGTAGGTCAGAAGAGGTAGCCAAGGAAATGAAGGAGCACAACATATCACAGAAGACACACATCTACATTTATGTAGCATGTCCTCATTCATGACATAATTAAAAAAGCAGGATGCTCAGAGAGAACTCTATCTTTTATATGCTCTTGGTTATTTCAGTATGTGACTGCTGGAGAAAACAAAAAATATTTGAATACTAAACACAATTTTAATTTTTTTTTTTCTGGGTATATTTTCTATAGAACTTCCATCCAGGATTTCAGTTTTTTTCATGATTGTTGTGGCCAGAAATGCAGCAGCTTTTTTTTGTTAAATTTGTTCAATTTGCAATTTGAGATTTTTGTGGGGGTTTTTTTGGTGGAAAACTAGTTAAACTTGTGAAATTATAAGCACAGGATTCTTCTTTTAAATCACTACCAGTGAAGACACATATGTACTCACTGTCTATGATAGCCATAGGTCTATGATATGCATGTGAATCAAAGAAGGGTTTAGCTGAATACTTGTTGTGATGTCATATGACATGTCTCGGCCCGAATCTGCTGAAAATCTCTGATAATTGTAAAAACAATTTCAAGCTCCTCAGTGGGATCTATCGTGGAGTCTGCTGATTTGTGTTAGTTTCTTCAATCACAAAATCTGTGATTGAAGAAATTACAGAAGACCTGGAGGGACTGATACTTGTGTTTGACTTTTATTATTTATTTTCATATATTATTTATTTTTGGTCTGATATTTTTATATTTATTTTATATTATTTGTGTAAATTTGGATTAAAAAAACATGCTTAATTATTTTTTTTTGTGCAGTTCTTAATCAATTAATAAAGATATTTCACATATTACATATATCACTTGATTGAACTAGTGTCTAATTGGTGGATTTGTGTTTGAAGACTTTCATTATGGGGGACACGGTGGCTTAGTGGTTAGCATGTTCGCCTCACACCTCCAGGGTTTTGGGGGTTCGATTCCCACATCCGTGTGTGTGTGCCCTGCAATGGGTTGGCACTCTGTCCATGACACCTGAGATAGGCACAGGCCTTCAAGCATTACCATTACCAATGTCTTTAGACTCTTTTATACTTGTCTGTACACACACATATCATTCAGTGTTACTCAGTGGAAGCATCAGACTCAAGAAGATTTGACAAAGTAAGAACCTGGAATTGTATATTTGACATATGAAAGATCATATGTTCGATGATTTTTTATTTAGATAATAGAAAATTGTGATGCTATATAAGTTTTCATGTACAAATAGTGTCTCATTAAAAAAAAAACCCAACAACTTAGACACTAAAACATATCTTGGCTATGTATGAGGAAAAAAAGTAAAGTTTTGATCTTCACTTCTGTGTACTTGTTTGATGCTCCTTATTACTTAGTAATAAGGGAAACCAAGTAGAAATATGTCACCATGTTTGTATTCTCTACTTGCAATTAGTGTTCCTGGGATCCACCACGACTCTAACTAGTGGTTACTGAGAATTATTGAAAATGAATGAATAAAGCCAACAGCATTGTGGATGACCCCACACACCCCTCACACACACTCTTCACCCTCCTGTCGTCTGGAAAGAGGTACCGTAGCATTCGGGCCCTCACATCCAGACTGCTGAACAACTTCTTCCCTCAGGCATTCAGGTGTCTCAAAAGAGGACTGAACTAAACTGAGGAACATGGACACACACACACACACACACGCACACACACACACACACATACACACATACACACACACACACACACACACTGAGCACTGAACTGAACAGAACTCACACACACACACACACAGCTGATATTGTTTACATGCACACCTCACTTTTAATATTTGTACAATAACTTAAAATATTATAACTGTGTTAACTATCTCTGCTGCTATTCTCACACTCACTGTACAATACTGTTCTTTTTTAGCACACAGTTGGCGTTATGTGTTTTGTTTGTCTGCACTTGTTTGTCTCGTCATTCCCTGAACTTATGTTGCATGTTTAGTTTAAAAATTCTGCACCTTAGTTTAGCTTCATGTTTGTCCGTATCACCCTGTGTTTTTTTTTTTTATGTGTAGCACCTCTGGCCCAGGAGGAACGTTGTTTCATTTCACAATGTACTGCATCAGCTATATATGGTTGAAGTGACAATAAAGCTTCTTTGACTTTGACTTTGAAATGATTATTCTTATCTTACTATATTATTATTTTGTTCCTTAATGTTCTTCATTACATTTGTGAGCACAATCCAATTACAAAAAACACATTTGCAGTTATCCTAATGGAGTATAAAGCCATTTCTATGCCCCTTAACTCAATTTTATTCTTTTTATCTGAATGATGTATTTTTTTGATGTGCATTTTTTTATTATGCTGTTAATTGGATCAGTTCTGTAGTGTAGAGATCATGGGAGCTGATGGTGTTTAGAAGCTCCTTATCCTTTCTCACTAGGTATTCATTAAAATGATCCTCATAATTCTCGCTGCATGTCAGTGTTGAAATGCCACCAGAACATTCTGCATGCTGATGATAAGTAATAAAAAAGTAGCTAAAATGGCATATGAAATCAGTTATATATCTCTAGGCAATATAGATGAATTCTGTTGAATTACTGAACCTGATGTACCTTAGGCTGTGTTAACAGATTCTTCTATAAGCATGAACTATCCACAAGAGTTGTATCTGGTAGCACAAGCACAATGGTTTTACTATTTTTTTCTTTTTCTTTTTATGTTCACATTAGAATCAAGAAATAAAAAGTTTGATCTTTGAGCTTGACTGATAATCATACCTATTAAAGTGGCCAATGAGTGGATGTCATAAGATCTCAGCAAAGTCAGTGTGAAATTCAAATTTCATTTGTCACATACACATACACAGTACGACATGTAGTGAAATGCTTTTTACGACTGTCCTGGATATAAAAATAGAGCCACTTAACACTAAGATAAAAATAAGAAACAAATGAGATACAGTAAAGTAGAAATAAAACATATGGGGCATATAGGGAAAATATGGTGGAAAATTGCAATTGAATAATAAATATATCAAAAATAGAGAGGTAGTATCTGAATACAGTGATTGGATCTGAATATGGTATAGTGATGTGTATGAATATGAATATACTAGAATGTTATATATTGTTAAGATCTGCTAAGTACATGAATATAAATATAGAATCCTACATATATTGCTAAGATCTGCTAAGATCTACCAATAAATTCACTGAATTGAAGTGTAGAAAAATTGGGACAAGCTTACTCCTAGAACAACAACAGCATATGCATGGAAATATTACAGTTTATTTGTCATGTAATATCATGTCTAGGTATATCTGGGAAGTGGTACACTGGCATATACATTTGGTCTGGTATATAAGTACACTTTTAGGAAACAAAGGCTTTTGCATTTTCACTTTATTGTTAGGTTGAATATTGCCAGTGCCACAGTCACCTGTAACTGGGGATCCACAAGTGCTCTCTGGATGGTGTTACTCTCTCACCTGTCAATCAGAGCAAGACAAACCATTTGTGAGCTTGTGTATGTGGAAGAAGACAATAAGCAGGGAGTGTTACCTTGTTTGTGGGAACTGGCAAATGTGAACGTCCAAACTGGAAGTAATGGGATAAAATGTGTTCTTTTAATGGTTAATTTTATAATGAACTATTCTCAGATTCCAAATAAAAGAGCTACACTTTGTACACTTTGTTGTATAGTACAGAGAACATTGTAGGCTGCATAGAGAGATTCCACAAGAAGGACAAGCAAAGAATGCTTAAAGGGTTAAAAAAGGAAGTAAATGTATACATAAATATACATATATAACTAAAAAATAAGTGTATTTACACAGAAGAATGACATTATAAAAAATGACAAAAAATAAGAACATCTTCTTTTGGCTTTTCCCTTCAGGGGAAATCATCTCTCTCCACCTATCCCTATCTTCTGCATCCTCAACACTTGCACCCACTAGCTTCATATCCTCATTAATTCCATCCATATATCTCCTCTTTGGCCTTCCTCTTTGCCTCCTGCCTGGCAGCTCCATGTCCAACATTCTCCTACCAATATACTCACTCTCCCTCCTCTGAACATGTCCAAACCATCTTAATCTGGCCTCCCTAACTTTGTCCCCCAAAAGTCCAACATGAGCTGTCTCTCTGATGTACTCGTTCCTAATCCTGTCCAATCTTGTCACTCCCAAAGAGAACCTCAACATCTTCAGCTCTGCTACCTCTAGCTCTGACTCCTGTCTCTTCCTCAGTGACACTGTCTCTAAACCATACAGCATGGCCGGACTCACCACTGTCTTGTAACAAAAAATAAGAACATGCATGTTCAAAGCCTAGAGGAAGAGACTGCTGTGTGTACGGCACAGAGGATATGCATGTTACAGGGCAGTTTGCAGTTGTCTAACACTTGCTACACATGACACCATTAACACTTCTTAAAATTATACACTCACTTACTACAACAAACAATGCTTTTCATACTATAGTGATTAAATGAGAACACATCTGCAATTTAAAGGAATAAAAATGAAAACAAAAATTTCCAAACTGAAGGAAAAGATTCTCTTTCCCCTTTAAAGACTTCCTTTGCCCTTTTTTATTTTCATGCCTGTCTTTATAAAGTAGACATGGACATTTTTCAAACATATAATAATATACATTGATATAATGCATAAAAATAATCTTAACAATGAACAAACTAGAGAGAAAGCTGTGTGTGTGAGAGTGTGTGTGTGAGTTCCTCTTGAGTGCTGAGCTTGGTTTAGTACAGTTGTGTACCTTGCGCTCTATGTGTGGAGTTCTCACACTAATACTGGCTGTCACTGTTTAATTTACATTTCAGCAGTGCAGTCGAGAGTCTCTCCACCACGACACCACATCTTTACGTCACGCCTACACACTTTACAAAATGCAGTGTTCCTCTAGATTGACTTTTCTGTGCAGTGTGTGTGTATGCAGGATTGGTGTCCTCAGGCTTGTAAACGGTAATATCATGTAGCAGCACAATGTGACAGTAGCACAGAGTGAAATATGTGGGTCATCCAGATTGATGTCGGTGTAATGGGTAAAAATGACCTGCACTGTCTGACACTCAAACATTCAGACAGACAGACACACACACACACACACACACACACACACACACCCCTATTTAGTGGTAGACAAATGCCACCATTGTTTAGATCTACTCTTCCTAAAACACTACATTCAAAACACCCAAAATTAAGTACTCATAGTTACATGATCAGCTAATATTTTTTATATTGAGTATAGTAATCAAAAACTACATCAGTTGTGCACAAACAACAATAGTTTGTTCTACATTTTTGTAGAACAACTGTATAAAGCTCATGTCGTTTTGTCATGAGTTGTACTTGTAGTTGTAGTTGTAGAAGATGTAAAAAGAACAAACATTGGGTGCAAACCAAAATAGCAAAATATACAGGCTATGGAAGGTGCCACAACAAACAAAACATGACAGCAACAGAAACATGACCCCAAAAAAATGCTGAGACACAAGAATCTATAAAGGGGTGCTCATCAAGGTGAAATAGGACACAGGTTAGGGTGATTGAGACACGTGACAAGGAAACATGCTTGGGCTGATGGGTAATGTAGTTCAGGCACTGATTCTGGATAACCATGACACATTTCAACCTTTCACGTTCACATAACCCAGAGGAAAAGTCATAAAAGAAACCTATTTTGTTTAATTCATTTAATTTACAAATGAATCTTAGAAATATTTAGAAATTTAGAATGTTATAAATAAACTTAGTGTGCCAATATTTTTAAATGTTACTAGGAGTCACATTCAGACAAACGATGTTTAAATGAATAAGTTGTCTTTTTATCCATGAATGTAACAATGAAATAAAATGCAATAAAAATAGGACAAATATACCCATCCACGTCCACTAAACAAACTAATGTTGTATCTTGAATTGCATACTGAGTACCAACACTGACCAAATTCCCTATTAGTTTTAGTGTTTGAATTTTAATTCCTCACATCACATCCCAACCCATAGAAAGGACTGTTTTTATGCACTGAGGTTTCAATTTCAAGATGCAGTCCATGACAACAATCATGATGACAGTGCGACAGTGTAAAGAATTAAGAGAGGCAAAGCTTGGAGCCTGAACAAACAATATGGAAGCCGTGTCTGGAGAAAGAGTGCTGAGGCTAAGAATGTAGTGTAGTAGCGAGAGGTAGAGCTTTAGCAGGATCTTTATTTTTCTCCTTTGTGTTACAACACCACACTGTGTTACAATGTCTATTGTTAAAATCAATTACAAATGAATTGAAGTACTGAAGCTCTACTTGAGTTTTATTGATTGATTGATTGATTGATTGATTGATTGGGTTGGAACAGTCCTAACAATATTTTAGGGTAATATGTCAATAAGGTGCCTCTATGGTGCCTTAAATCATTAAATTAAGATGTTTATGCCATTACAGTATGACATCCACTCAAATGCATGAGTGTACATAATACTTTATTTCCTCCATTTCCTCATCCCCTGAAATTAGGCTAATTCCTGCCTACATCATTACTTCACAGCCACTAGCCAAACACACACACACACACACACACACACACACACACACACACACACACCAAATGTTTAAGCTAAAACATCTGAATGCTACTAAAAGAAAAAAACAACAGACAAAATGATTAATAGGCAAGTAGAGATGCCTCTGTGTGCTTGCTGGTTAAAAAGTGGTGTTTATCATAATTAGTTTTCCCAGATTGTTTATTAACATATTTTTATTCAAATGTACTCTGGAAATGTGGAGCCTGTGCTACTTTGCAAGGCTTTAAAGGTCTAGGCCTGGACTTTTTTCAGGCTTGAGATATGTACAGGTGCATTTTTACTTTTTAGCTAAAATGTTTTAGAAAAAGTATGCAAATGTAAAACACCATTAAATGAAGGCATCTGCTATTTACACCCTGGTGAAAATAAAAAGGCAGAACCTGTTTGCACCTGGGTAAAAGCAGAAGTGTATCCTATTTGCACTCAATTTAGTCATTACCAAACTGAGGGCTAACAACTGCTAATCATCTTTGGCTACTGGATATCTGATTGTAGCTTATTTGTCAGCAAACTTAATGTAATGTAATAGTTAGCCTATTTTATTCTAGTTTGCTAATGACCTTGACTGCTGGTTAACACAATGTAAGGTTTGCTAGAAAGCTTGCCAATTAATGCTAGGAGGTTCTGGGCTTTAAGTAAATGATAGAGTACTTAGCCCAAAATTAGCTAGCTGGTTAACAAACTGGTGGAAACATGACATTAGCCAATCTGACTACTGCAATATCAACATTAGTGCAGTGAAAAGGTTGCTGGCTAGCTTATCTAATTTCGCTATTTTAATTGCAATTCTGTTTGCAGCTATGATGCAAACAGACTTTTTAGTTAACATCTGGAATTTAGCCATGAAACTCATCTTCCACGTTAGCTACAGAGGTTCTCTTAGCAGGCATATGCTAGCTGAGCAATGCTGTAAAAGAGTGGCATTGGGCCAGTTCATTTTGTCTTTGATCTACACATTTAATACTTGAATTTAAGTAATTCATTCTGGTGTGAATCTTGGCTTGCCATTGACAAAAATCCTCAGTGCATGAATCCAAATTAGCCCTTTTCACAAAAATTGGATGTTTCTAGACACAGGGTGAAAAGATTTCAGTAGATTGTTTACCACAGAAACACCAGTATCACCACCACCTCGGGGCGGTGGTAGCTCAAGTGGTTAAAGCTCTTGTTTGCCGACCAGAAGGTCAGGCCCTAGCATTGCCAATCTGCCACCGTTGGGCCCTGGAGCAAGGCCCCCAATGCACCCTACTCCAGGGATGCTGCATCATGGCTGACCCTGCACTCTGACCCCAACCCCCAAGGATGGGATATGCAAAGAAAGAATTTCACTGTGCTGTAATGTATATGTAACAAATAACCTTAACTGTGACAAATACTTAACCGTCACTCACAATGGAAAGATTGTGTTAATAAACATTGAAGATATGTCCAGAATTGCTGGAGAATATTCAGTAACTTTGATGTTGATGATGAATAGCAAGATATAAACTGATATTTTGTATACATTATTTTATCACATTTTAGTTAATTTTCATTAATTCCTTAAAAAAGTGATAAAATTACAGAAAAAGTTAAACCTTTCATCACTGATAGCATCCTTTTGCTAATTAAGTCCTGTAGCTAGCTGTATTTCCAGTTAAGAGTGAGAATATTAAGTGTGTCTGACTAAGATGGTAGTCAACTACTACAGGGTTAGGTGATGAGGAAGGAAGAGCCACAAAAAATACTTATATTTCAAGTTTATGATTTCCACTGCAGTTTGAAACACCTCTCTGTATATTGTGTTTGATTCCATTTGGCCTTCTTCCACTGCACTATTGTTATTGTATAAGCTGAAGTAATGTTTCCCCATGAAAGGCTATTCTGGCAGCAAGAACACATGAAAAGAACCCATTCATTCCTTGAGATCTAATAAAGCTATATTACCTACATAACAACTAGAGCTAGACCAAAAATCATACCTAGGTACGTATAGGCTAAACACAATATATAAACCTATGACGTGTTTTCTATGTTTCTATGTTTTCTATGACGTGGGCTTGATGTTCAACTGTATGTTAAAGCCACATGTGACGTCACAAGCACTGTATTAAAACAGACTGTGATCACAATAAAAGACAAAGACAGGGTTTTCCTTCCCTTTTTGAAACTCTATAGCTGCACAATATAAATATATAAATGAACAGTACAAATGAAATAATAGAATTATTGTTTTTCTTTTTACTAACCAGGTATTCTTTGGCTGTGTGAACCGACACGGTCTCCCTCTGCTGCAGAAGAAACAGTGTGAGTGGGCAGGGCCGGGTTTGCACACACAGAGAGTGGAGATAACATCAAACTATATCGATATAACTGGTATTGTCTCATCCAATATCTCATTTGAAAAGATATACCATAAAAAGTGGATGTACAACCAGCCCTAATAACAACACCATGAGAGTAGTGAGTGAGACGTACAGGTGCCTTTCTTGGTTGATTAAGAGATAAATAAACCAGCACTGCTTCCATAAATCTGCCATAATCATATGTGGCATTTGTGGCATGGCTGTGAGATAATGTCATGGCTTGTTATACAGTGTTCTGTGTGCAGAAAGAACTCTAGCTGACTGCATTAACTAAGATTTTTTTCCTTGCTATTGGAGCTAAGGGATTAGAAAAGGCATTTCAGTAATCAGTGGGCTTGTTTCAGTTCACTGAAAGGATATGATTAAATCTCAGGTTGCCAGGCTGGTTGCTCTGTACCCTGATTGGCTTTCTTTGCCTTTCACTGTTTCTGTGTTCAGCTCGGCAAGAAAAAAGAGGTGACTACAAGCTGGAGAGTAAACAGATTTCAATTTAACAGCACGTTAAATGTTATCATCAAATGTTAACATCACGTTAAAGGTGGTTAGCACGTTTGCCTCACACCTCCAGGGTTGGGGGTTCGAATCCCGCCTCTGCTGTGTGTGTGTGTGTGGAGTTTGCATGTTTTCCCCATGCCTCGGGGGTTTCCTTTGGGTACGCTGGTTTCCTCCCCCGGTCCAAAGACATGCATTGTAGGTTGATTGGCATCTCTAAAATTGTCTGTAGTTTGTGAATGAGAGGGGGGGGTGGGGGGTTTTGGGGGACCCCTTTTCGATGGGTTGGGCAAACCCCCCCTGGGGGGGCCCCCCCCGGGGGTGTAATTTTCCCGCCCCCCCCTTGGGGGTGCCCCGGGGGGGGTTTTAACAACCCAAAAGAAAATAGATCCCCGGGTAAGCGATAGACAATGGATGTTATATCAATACACCGTAACCATCAGGATGTAAGGTATTTTTTTAGAGATGACATCATATGTGATAAAACACATTTAAACAAACCTTAACAGACTTAAATATATTGTATATGTTGCTGGCTGGGGGGCACAGTGGGCACCTCCAGGGTTGGGGGTTCAATTCCTGCCTCCACCATGTGCCCTGAGATGCATTGGCACTCCGTCCACGGGGGTATCCTGCCTTGATGCCCAATGATACCTGAGATAGGCACAGTCTCCCCGTGACCCGATGATAGATCGGATAAGACAATGAATGAATGAATGAATGTTGCTGGCTCTATTGCTGATGCATCCAAAATGTCAAATTGACCCCATGCTGCATTCATTTAGTGCCTTGTGAGTTAACTTGTATGTATGTGTGTGTGATTGGTGTGTTTTTTATTTTAATGTTAGACTTTCTATTTAAATTTGGCTTTTTTCAATTTAAAACTGTTTTAAAAAGTTACTTCTTTAAAGTTTATTTGTTCTTTTTTATTTAAAAAACTGATTATTATTAGACCTTTTCTAAGTATTAAAATTAAAGCAGCACTGATACTGCATGTGTTTATGTCAGAAATGAGCAGGAGCCATCACCAGGCCCTGCACACCTCACTCACAGTTTCAGGTTGAACTAATTGACCAGATCTGAACTGGATTAATAGCCAAGTTGGAACACAAGGTTGTGGGATTATATCACATCATTTATCAGAATGGATCACATTTCAGCAGTGTGTATACATGCTCAATGCATGCTGCTAAGCACTGTATAGAAAAGCAATAAGTACAATAAGTGTGGGTGTGAGGAATGGTGTGAAATTACAGGGTGTTTTTGTATGTGTGGCAGAAACTATTTATTAAAGACAAACTTTTCTTAGTAGCACATGCATTGATGTGAGCACAGATGGAAAGATCCCAGTGACCCTTTGTGTCCTTATGGCAAGGTTTGGGTCACTCTGTGTAGGCAAGTAATTGGAGCCTGGCAGTGAGTCAGTGCTCTACTAATGCAATTAGCGTGTCACACTTTCATGGAAAAACAGTAATTACTTGTATTGTTTTTTTTTCTAGTGCATTTGGAGAAAAAGAAAAGAAACAAGACAAGGAGAGAGACTAAATTGTGACCACTTTGTTTATTTAATACACCAGAACTAAGCTATAGCTTTCAGGGTACAGTAGTGTAGTAAAGTATATATTATAATTAATCCCTTCCTCTATTTGCCTTCTCGGTGAAAGTAAAATGTTAATGATGCTAGGTGTCAGTGGTAATAATTTAAAGGTGGTTGTTCTATACAGCATTTTAGAATACAATGCAAATTTCACTGCACAATATATTCTTTTACACAGAAAACCAAAACCTAGAAGTCCAAACTCAATTAAAGGTTTACTCTACACTAACATTTGCTGTTAGAGAAGGTTCCAAGTGGAGCATGCTTAATTAATAAAGGATGCTTAATAAAGGAAGCTTGGGGATCCATTTCCATAGTTTTTAATAGCTGTCACAAATATCTTTAGCACGTAATGTGTTTCCCAGTGTAGCAAGCACCACATGCGGTTTTGGGATATAATTTGTGAATAATGGGACCTGAATTGTACTATAAGAATTATTCTTGCATTGTACACAATCATTAGTATGTATTGTAAAAAATGTAGCAGAAGTTTAGTTGAATAGAACGTGACTGCACAACAACTATAGCAATAGTAACAGTAAACTTATTTTATATATATAAGTAAACATTAAATTTAATAGAACAGTAATAATTAATAATTGGATAAAGGATTTTAGATTACTGATACAACCACAGAGACAACCTTAAAATGCTTGGCAGGGCACTGGGATTTGTGTTTTGCATGTTGCCTTGCACATCTGGGGTTGGGGGTTCCCGCTGGATTCCTGCTCCTGTCCTATGTGCACGGACATTCCTTGTTCTTCCCGTGCTTCAGAAGTTTCCTCTGAGTACTCTATAGTTTCCTCCACCAGTCCAAACACACACATTGTAGATCGATCAGCCTGTAGCGTGTGAATGGATGTGTGTGATTGTGCACTGTGAAGGGTTAGCACCTTATCCCTTGTGCTCTGATTACCCTGGGGCAGGTTTTTCTTGACCCTGTGGAGGATAAGTGGTTTAGAAAATGGATGGATGGATGAAAAATGCTTGCCCCTGGTGCAGTACTATTATTGGACAATTCTACCAGACTGAGCATGGTTACTAATCTCAGTACAAAACATTGTTTATTTCTCATTATTTAATAGAATTTATGGAGGTAGTAGGGTGACAATGTGATGCAAAGGTGTTTTGGGGAGAATTTGTGCTCAAGATAATTTGATGATGAAATGATTTGTATACTCCTCGACCTACCTTAAATGTCATGTCATGTTCACAAAGTCCTGTTTCTTAGCTCATGCCGGCTATCTAATCTTCCATTATTTCCCTCAACTTGGCCAGATGACCAAGTTCGCCATTGATGTGAAACAATGATATAACAAATGCTTGATGAAAAAATGTTTTGAAATTCTGTTGTATTCAATAAGAAATATTAATCAGACACTATTACAGAAGGTTGATGTGCCATAGTGAGGGAAAGAAATGTGTTTCTGATTAGCTAGGTTGCAGCCTAAGTCAGTCTACATAAATTAGTATGCCTCTACATAAAAAAGTTAGTACAATAGAAGGCGTTCAGCACTTTCTAGCTCTACTCACATGTCCTTGTTTGGTATTTTTGTACACTGTTGTACATCTGAGGTTAAATTTACATGATTTGTAACTTGAACAGTAACAGTCTTTGTACAATACCTTTTTTGGAGTGTCCATTTAACACAACCGGATCGTTTAATTGCACTGTGTTTAGTAAGAATATTTATTCCAAAATCAATACTTTGATACAGAAATAGTCATTTAATCATATGGATTTACCAGACAATCAGTACTGCAATCATGCTTTCTCTGATTAATCAACGATTAGCAAAAAGTACAATGTGGTTTTTTTTTTTTTCCCTACATGAATCTGTGCAAAGAGAATATACACTAGAAAGCAATTCTACACAGACACAAAATATAGAACAATTCATATCTGAAGGCATTGCACAATTCCAAGAATTCAGTGAAAGATTAAGGCCATTTTGTACAGATATTTTGACATTTTTAAAACATTTTTTCCCCAAAAACACTCTATTAATAACAAAAAGAACTAGTGCATCTCCTGTAAAACTGTACATGCAAACATAGTGCACATTATATAATAAGATATGACAAGCATACAATATATTTGGATATTTTCAGTAAACAAGAGTTCATCTTAATTAAAATCACACCTCTGATGGATCCTGCCAGATTAGTCCTCCATCACCACTCATGCACAACCACACACACACATATACACACACACTATAATGTGGTTGAGCTTGGCGAAGCTGTGGCATTGCGAACCATAGTTGGACTGAGGGGCGCGGAGAAGGAGCTGCCAAGGAGCAAAAAATCTCAGCTGGTACTCCTGATGTTAATGTTTGCAACTTGCACAGACACAGACACACAAACACACACACACACAAACACACACACACCATTCCTCTGAACTCTAATGGCCTGTAGTTCATACACGATTTTTATTTCTGAAGCCTTTATAAAAGATTTAAGACTGTTTAAGACTGTAAATTAGTTCATCATTGTATAAATTCCTGATTGCAGTTAATGGCAGATCATCAGCCATTAAGTTTATATTACTAACTCAAATGAGAAAGTAAGTTGTGATCCATGCGCCCATTCACAGAGGCATTGAGCTACATGAAAGACTGTAGAACCAGACGACATGCGGCTGTCACCCAAAACACTCGGCTACGCTAGCTTTGCTAGTCTGTGACTACAGAACTGGAAAAAAACAGCTAAATTTGGTGAGGTGTTCATTTTTGTCTTTAAAATTCCATTTGCTACATATTGTGCCTTTCACATTATTTAAATTCATAGCAAACTGGCCTGAACTCTGTCTGGCTGTTTTTTGTTTTTTGTGTATGTGAAAAAAACTGAGCCTGAGACATGACTTTAAAAAAATTAGACAAATATTGGTCATTAATTATCATTCAATGCTTCATTATAGTGACTTAATGCTACTAGAAACATAATAAGCCTTTTACCTACACTTTGTAAAACTGACATTTTTCAAACTAACATTTATATATATATATATATATATATATATATATATATATATATACAGCTCTGGAAAAAAATAAGAGGCCACTGCAATTTACTCCTAAATCAGCAACTCTCTGACAAGTGTGACAAGCATTCCATGCCAGTCTTTGTTAAATTTCTACACAAGCACCCCTTATTCTGCTCAATGAGGTACTGATTTGGTGATCACCTCAATCCAATCCTATTTAATGGGGAAAAGTATAAAAAACCACTTCTGCAATCAACACTCTCCTCTTGCAATGTGACCAGTTGGATGGTAAAAAAGTGCTAGAAGTCTTTCAAAGGTAATTGGAAATTTAAAAATAACCATTGAACATGCCAAAAACAGTGAAAAAAAAGGTTTTGAGTGAAGAAAAAAAAGGCTCAATCCTGGCAAAAGGATTCAGTGAGCATCAAGTTGCTTCTATCCTTAATATTTCAAAGACAGCAGTTCACAAAAACAATATCAAGCAACAGACACTAGGAACAACAAAGCTACAGCCTGGAAGAGGCCGAAAACGGGTCAGTAACAAGCAAGATGACCGCAGACGTATTCGAATGTCAATCAAAAACCGTAGGCTGACCTCAAGTGACCTTCAACAACAGTGGCATACTGAGACTGGGGTGAAGTGCACGGCAAGAACGGTTTAAAACAGTCTTCTACACGCAGGGCTGAAGTCATACAAAGCCAGAAAAAAAGCAAAGAAGAGCCAGGCTGAAGTTTGCAAAAGACCACAGGAATTGGACTGTAGCGGAGTAAGATAATCTTTTCTGATGAGTCCAATTTTCAGCTTTGCCCGACACCCGGTCGTGTTATGGTTAGACGGAGACCTGAAGAGGCCTATAACTCACAGTGTCTTGCACCAACTGTAAAATATGGAGGAGGGTCAATGATGATCTGGGGGTACTTCAGCAAGGCTGGTAATTGGACAGATTTGTCTTTGTGAAGGGCGCATGAATCAAGCCAAGTACAGGGTTGTTCTAGAACATTTGCTTCCTTCTGCTAAGACAATGTTCCCCAACTCAGAGGGTTGGATTTTCCAACAGGACAATGCGCCATGCCATACAGCCAGAGCAATCAGAGTCTGGATGGAGGATCACTAGATCAAGACCCTGTCATGGCCAGCCCAATCTCCAGATTTGAACCCTATTGAAAACCTCTGGAATGTCATCAAGAGGAAGATGGATGGTCACAAACCATCAAGCAAAGCTGAGCTGTTTGCTTTTTTGCAAAAAGAGTGCTATAAAGTTACCCAACAGCAATGTGACAAACTGGTGGAGAGCATGCCAAAATGCATGAAAGCTGTAATTGCAAATCGGGGTTATTCCACCAAATACTGATTTCTTAATGTTATTTAGCCAAAGCATTAACACAATTTGTTTACAAATTATTTGAATTTGGTTTTATTTGAGTTATTAAAGCTCTGCAAATACTGCATGATCTTGGGTTATTCTGATGTGTTGTCATCTCCTTTAAATATACACTCTAAATAACAATAGCTGTCAGCACTTAAATATGAATACTGAAATATTGTCAGCACTTTACAAAAAATGAAACAAAACTGTTCATCTCACCAATACATGCATAAACAACAAGAAACTGATTATTCTGCAGTGGTCTCTTATTTTTTTCCAGAGCTGTATATATATATTCTTGATTTAAAAAAAAAAAAAAAAAAAATATATATATATATATATATATATATATATATATATATATATATATATATATATATATATATATATATATATATATTTTTTTTTTTTTTTAAATCAAGGCTCTTTAACAGAAATCCAGTCAGAAACTGGGGCTGGAAGAAAGGGAATCACAGACTTGCTAAAAATAAATGGGAAAGCAGGTTGCAGGTACAATTTGTATTTTTTGAGTTGCCAAAATTCATAAAGGTATTAAGAGTAATATAACAAAGGTATTAAGATTATTATGTATTATTAACACAATAAAGGTATTAAGGGTATTTTAAATGAAATTAAATTGACTTAATTTAAATGTTTTATATTTCTTGAGCTGACTGTATATTATATACCATGGGTATAACTGGCAACTAATATTAATATTTTATAATTAATACATTAATAAAAAGGTGAGGTCAGAATATTCCAGTTACATCAAATACTGATCTTTGAATTTTTTTAAAGAAATACTCCAGCATCTGTAGTATTTTCCTGCACTTTGAAATAAATGGAAAACCTTGTTAAGTTGAAATTCAGATATAAAAGTGTAAGGTCAGTTGCTGGGGCAGTCAGAAACATATTTTTGCACAACAATTTCAGAATGTCAAAGGCTATGTAACTGTTCTCTCACTACAGGGAAACGTTTAGAAATTCTTGTTACGTTTAGAAGTTGTGATGAGTCTGTGATAATTTCATATACACTACAGACACATTAGACATTGATCTAGCTGAAAATTGTGAATTATAAAGAATGAATTCTATGTAATATTAAGTGTTATTTTAATTGTGTTTTCATAGAGTAAGGCGTTCCTGGTTATTAAAACATCTTGTGTCTCATATATACTTAATAATCTGTATATCTGTTTAGATCCAGTATTGTTTAAGGCTGTGCAGCATAGAAGGAAGATTTTATGGCTAAAACATGGAAATAAACATTGTTATTGTCGTATATATGTAATTTGAATTATGCTTTAATAATAGCTTGGTGTCGGGGGGGGTGGCTTATTAATCTGTGTTAGTATTGATATTACTCTGCAGAAATACTGTAGTATGAACACTCAAATCCTGCATCTATAGTATCCAGGTGAATTTACTGAACTGTGCTTTTTATCCACATCGTTGGGCAACTATTACTAATTAAAATTATGACAACACTTTTTTTTTTTAAACAACACTGATTTACAAACCAATAAAACATCTGTACTGTGTTTTGCTAACTATGAACAGGACAGAAATGGAAGAAAAACAATGGCATCTATGTTTTTGACCACTGGGCTCATAGTCTCAAATCCTATTTGAGAGCAGCTGCTAAAGTTTTGACACAACAGAACATATTCTCCAAACACACACACACACACACACACCCCACACACACACACACACACACACACACAAACACACACCACGCTTGTGCCAGGATGATGTTAGAAGGAAAGAAGAGGGTAAGAAAGAATAAAGGAAAGAAAGACTGAGAAAGAAAAAAGGATGAGGTTGAACATGGCCTTCATGCACCACGAAGCGGAGCTGGCTGTTACTCCATGCCATGCCATGCGATTAATGTGACAATAAGTGCCTGACATGCGTGGCAAAGACAACACGCAGATAGAAGTCGTATTCCAAAGTTCATACTGAAAGTTTACACTTATATAAAAGTATCCAACAGTAAGAAAATCATCAACATGTAAACACTGAGTGAGAGCTTAGAGAGAGAGAGAGAGAGAGAGAGAGAGAGAGAGAGATAGAGAGAGAGAGAGAGAGAGAGAGAGAGAGAGAAAGAGAGAAAGAGAAAGAGAGAGAGAGAGAGAGAGAGAGAGAGAGGAATATACATAAGTAAAAGGAAATGATCAGTTTCCAAAGTTATTTACAACAGTCGAGTGATTTGCAGCCAGAGGATTCCGAACCTCGGCCCTTCTCCTGCAATAGCATGCAGCTCCGAGAAACGATGTTAACTGATCCTTTCTTTTCTTCTCCAGTCCAACATGGAGCCCGAACAAAGGTCAAGCTCAGTCCATTTTAGTGAGGCTACAAGAGATAAGCCAGGCTCTGACAAAGAGAGAAAGTGAGAGAGAGAGAGAGAGAGAGAGAGAGATAGGGAGAGAGAAGTAAAGAGAGAGACCCTGACAGAGGAACACTTGTAATGGAAGTAAATCAGGCCTCACTGGCTCTGTTTGGCCACGGTGTCTTCATCCTTCCAGTGCCTATAGTGCAATGTGAGAGAGAGACTGATAATGAAGGGTGAGAAGTGCCCCTCCACATCATTGGGAGATTCAGAGAGAAAGAGATAGAGACGGATGAGAGCGGGTCAGATCTGGGTCTGGAGTGGCTGTCCTGGCGGTGTGTATGGAGGTGGTGCGGGTAAAGGTTTGATGCCCCTGGTTCTCATGTACGACAGGAACTGGTCTGGGATCTCGGCCAGCACGTCCTTTGCCAGCCGCGCCATGCTGAGGATGTGGTTCCCTGTCCGGTCAATGTAATCTCGAAATGGTACAAACTGTCAGGGAAAAATGAAACAGAGATGTTTAGGGTTAAGCAGAGATTAGATGATATTATGTAGGTTTTTAGGGTTGAAAAGTGGAGAAAGGATTCACTCCACTTTTCATAAGAGGATTCACAAGAGGTGGAAGCAGCTGAATATCGATAGCAGTGGTTCTCAAAGCACAGGGTACGAAGCATACCTATTGGGGCTGTGTCATTTTTGGAAACTAGTTACACCATTATCAAAGTAATTATACTATATTATGGCCAAAAGTTTGAAGACACCTGACAATCACAGCTATGTGCTTTTTGAACTGCCAGTTCCAGATTTATCCACAGTTATAACCTCCATTCTTCTTTCCACTTGATGTTGGAGTGTGGCTATGGGGATTTGTGTTTATACAGCCACAAGAACATTAGTGAGATCAGGCACTGATGTTGTGTGAGGAGCTCTGGGGAGCAGTCAGTGTTCCAGTTCATCATTAAAGGTGTAGAGTGGGGTTGAGGTCAGGGCTCTGTGCAGACAACTCCAACTTTAGCAACTGCAGTATGTCTTCCATGTTATACTGGAATACACTTGTGGCTATAATACATATGGATGTGATGGTCAGGTGTCCACAAATTCTTGGCTGTATAGTGTATTTATTACTGAGGTCTAAATGTTTATTATAGATATCATAGGGTTTTTGAACCCATTAATTGGATGGGCTTAACCCAAACCTCAACCTCAATTTAAAAACCTATTAAAAAACAACATACACAAAATAACATACCCAAAAACTATAAACTTTTAGACATAACTCTAATGACTTCTTTCAATTAAAAAAAAAAAAAAAAAATTAAGAATAGCTATACTGCCCTATGGCTATAACAAATAGCCCAAATATCATTGTACACATTTGAACAATGAGCTTAATATTTGATTAGTTCAATGAAATATATACAAATAAATCTGTACTCTAAGTCAGTGCAATCTATCTCACAGTTAAAAGCATCCCTGACTGCAAAAAGTTTGAGAACTGTTGATCTATAGGACAAAGCTGCATTTGTAGAATATCTGATTAGTTTGTTATTGCAAAATGTGGCAATACAACAATTCAGTTCAATTTGGTGCAATGTTTTTTATATCACATTTTCAACAAAGAAACTGGCACAAGACAGCTTTGCAGAAATTTAATTGCAGATTTCAATCCATCATGAGGTAATCAGAGATGCCAGTCACAAAGAAAAACTCCCTGAGATGACATGAGGCCTGTGTACATAAGTGTATTGGCTTCATGATTGCTCTGGTGTTTGCAATAGTCAATAGTTGTGGACAAAATAACTATAACACAAGTAAAAAAAGCTGTCAAATAGCTTTCCCCAGGCCCATTTTGCAAGTAAACATTCATCCTTGTAGTCTTTTTGAGTGTAGAAGGCTCTATAGAAAGAGAACACTGTTATTTCTTCTTCTTCTTCTTCTTCTTATTATTATTACTACTACTACTACTAAGATTGTTACAGACACGCCAGGCTCACCACGCACATGCACACAACGCACGCCCTCTCCAGAGTTTTAATCAGCCACACCTGAGCACGATTACTCTCCACTCTCACGGCACTATATATATCACCACCTGAGCACTTCACTCCCGTCCGATCTCGTTAAACACTTTCTATGTGCATACGTAACGTTTGGACTCTTTTCTCAGCTTCAAGAAGCTCATCGCTGCATCCAGCCACGCCGCGCCTCCCGATCATACCCCGGGGTTTCTCCCACGCTCTGCTCCGCTCGTGCTCCCAGCTCCAGCTATCCGTCTCCCCTCAGATCACCTCCGGCCTCCCCGCTTACCTGCAGTTTCCCCCGTGCATGCGCACCGCTATCCGCCCTCTTTCCTCTCCCCTGGTTGTGTCAATAAACTTCCATCCTGAGTTCATCTGTGCCTCCGTCCGTCCTTATAACAAAGATACATCTGCATGAATTGCAGAGTAATATTAATAGACCACTCCAGTATGTGCTAATTTTTATTTTTTATCCATTGTCTGTACCGCTTATACGATCTATTCTCGGGTCATCTCAGGCGTCATCGTGCATCAAGGCAGGATACACCCTGGAAGGAGTGCCAACCCATTGCAGGGCACACACACACACACACACTCATGCAATAACACACTACGGGCAAAAAAAGAAGCATATCTTTGGACTGTGGGAGGAAACCTATCAAGCACGGGGAAAGCATGCAAACTCCACACACACAATGAGCAGGAGCGAGTCTCAAACCCAGGACGCTGCCGGTGTGAGGCAAACGCGCTAACCACGGAATCACCGTGCCACATATGTGCTAATTGCGGTGGTCAATTTGTGTCTGCCTGTGTGTTTGTAAGACACAGGTCTTGTTTCTCCACATGTAACTCCTAATGATTAACTGGAAATCCAATTCAGCGCATTGGCAACGCCACAACATGCAGACACTTATGCAATTCTTATTTTTCTCTAATTAGAGCAGCAAGGTGAGAGACCTTGAGAAGGAAGTACCGAGGAATATCAAATGATTTGTTAATTAGCAGGACGTGACAAGAAAATAAAAAAATTAAATAAAAATTTATATTAAAATGAAAATGCACTTTTCACAGTTTAAATGAGAAAAACCCTAATGAGAATGAAGACTTTTTAGAAGTAGTATTAAGGGCCTGTGGTTTAATCTGAGTGTGACATTACTTTCGCTTAAAAAGTTAACTTCCTACTGCGGTGACTGATGATGGCACTTTTAACTTTGCAAACCTTTCTGAGAGAATTAAAACGTGACGTAAACGGCTCTGGCAACAAAATGTAGCTCAATTCGTCCAAAGCTTGGCAAGAAATTTGCAATGCTGATTTGAAAACAGCAATTATTCAGCATACATGCCATTTAAGCGTACAAAATATTTGGCATCTGCATAATAGTACTGTAGAGGCATCAGCCACACAATGGCAGTCAGGTTAAAAGCATCTCAAAATGTGAGTCAAATTACCTTAAGATTTACAGCTTTTACTTAAGACCCATGCGATTGAGAGGAGGAACAGGGTGCACTGGTGTATGTGTGTGAATATTTGCTCAGTCAGACATGCCTTTTATGCTCACTATGATGAGTAACTAGATCAAATCATGTTAGCGTGGCTGCTAAAACGTTGAAGGGGAAAAGGGGAGGGGGTTTGGCTCTCACTTTCACACAGTTAATAGAGAATGAGAGATTGGAGGGAGGAACAGATGAAGGAAGAGAGAAGACTGTAGAGAGGTGGGAATAGGAAAAGAGGGAGACAGACGGCTGTAGGAGTCTCCTTCCATCTGCTCTAATGAGGTTGAGGGGGATGAAGTGAAACACAGAAAGCCTTGTACCTCTTCTAATGTCTTCTAACACGCTAATGCTCACATTATTAAAGGTGCAATAATGACAACCTCTGGAACAATCTCATAAAGTATGGGAATATAGGAAACAGGCATTTCTACTAGACAGGAAGATTACACACTAACAACAACATGCTTTTCTTACCCAGTGGAAACCAATCCAATAATATGCCAGTAAAACCAAAATATGAGGTTACAATAGAAAAACAACACATTTCATATCAGCAAATGCTTAATTTCTTTCATTAAATTGAACAAAGACCTTGTGCTCTGCTTGTACAAGAAATAAACACTACCAAAGGCTTTAAAAGCTGACACTCCTGATAAAACGGCAAGTGTTTTTCGCATCACATTTGGATCTAAAGTCCCAAAAACTAATTTTTTAGTTTCTAATAGTCACATTTTTTAAGTATTTCTTCATCAGTTACCATAAACGTTAAAAGGAGACATAATGAAAACAAGCCAACACAACAAATAGAATAATACAACACACATTTTATAAGCAGACAGAGAGTATATAACTTATTGCTCACATCCTTCCAAACACATCGTCCTGCTATATTCAATATGCACAGGGCATCAGTGGTGTTGGTGTTTTTTTTTCTGTGTGTGAATTAAGTGCAAATTCCACAGAGATCCTTTCGAATCACACACTCCCACAACCCTCTATATGCTGTGAACTATTTTTAAAATCCTGTTCTACCACAAATATACAACAATACTTATTTGAACACAGGGAACCAGTATAAACACAAATGCTGTTTGTTAATGTCCCTGTTCTAATGTCTCATATTTTCAGAGTTGTGTTGTAGTTACAGGGGACCCTAATGGATTTCCCATGAAACATCTTAGAGAATATTTGATGTCTTTATCCTGAAAACTGTTGCAGGTGTTGGTTTTCCATCTGGATGAACAACTTTATTGTGATAAATAAATCACAATTTATGTCTCTGATTTCTGTGATGTATCATACTTTGTGTAATGAAACAAAAAAGCTTGTCTTATCTAGTCTCTGTGTATATGTAGAAAGGAATTTTGAAATATCCTTTTTATGTTTCTGTAACAAGATCAGGAATGACTCTTGGAAACCATTAAAACCATCAGATCCTGATAGGAAAATATTTAATGGAAGCTACTGGGCCAATCATGAAGCAGAACAATATTTATTTATTTTAACTTATTTGTTTACTTACTTTATTTATATTTTAATTAATTAATTTGTTTTACTTAATTTTTTTATTTTATTTTAACAATATTTAATTATTTTTTATTTTAACTTATTTACTTATCAGCATTTTATGTGTGTGAGTTTGTGCTTGTGTGAGCATGTGTTAATGCACTGCAGGATGGAGAGAGAGAGAGAGAGAGAGAGAGAGAGAGAGAGAGAGAGAGATAGAGAGAGAGAGTGAGAGAGAGAGAGAGAGAGAGAGAGAGAAGAACATCTTACCTGCACAATGTCCCTTTCTGCATATCTGCCCCTGGATGAGATCCTGACTTCATCCCCATCCAACTCAATCATCGCTGCAGACAAATAAAATCAGCTCACTAACACGCTTGACCAGTGGCATGGAAACTGTGTTTGTGTGTGTGTGGTGTGTGTGTTTGTGTGTGTGAGAGAGGGGGTGGGGGAGAATTGAATGAGAGTGACATACAGACAAACAAGGGCAGAAAGAAGATATAGAAATATGAAAAAAAAAAAAAATTTAAGAAAAGAGAAGCTAGCCAAGAGTACGAGAATGGCTTGTGTGTGTGTGTGTGTGTGTGTGTGTGTGTGTGTGTGTTAGTCCTTATTGCCTCTTTATTTTCACATCTGTGATGCCAAGCTGCTGGATCTGTGTGTGTGTGTGTGTGTGTGTGTGTGTGTGTGTGTGTGTGTGTGTGTGTGTGAGAGAGAGGGGGTGGGGGAGAATTGAATGAGAGTGACATACAGACAAACGAGGGCAGAAAGAGGATATAGAAATATGAAAAAAAAAAATTAAGAAAAGAGAAGCTAGCTGAGAGTACGAGAATGGCGTGTGTGTGTGTGTGTGTGTGTGTGTGTGTGTGTGTGTGTGTGTGTGTGTGTGTGTGTGAATTTGAGCTGGAGAGAGATACCACTGTCATATTACAAATTAGATTCAGTCACGCACTGAGACGCCTCAGTGAGAGTCAGCAGGAGAGAGAGAGAGAGAGAGAGAGAGAGAGAGAGAGAGAGAGAGAGAGAGAGAGAGAGAGAGAGAGAGAGAGAGAGAGAAGAATGATGGCGGTGCAGCCAAAAGCTCCAAAGCATGGATAGAATGAAACTGGGAAGGCTGAGCATCAGAACAGGTGGAACATTAAGTAAATATATGCAAGTCAGTACAATACAGTGATTGAAAGAAAGTTAGAAGAAATATCTTGAAGAACAGAGTGACATTTTGCAAATCAGATATTTGTGTATTTTTAGTGCACATTGCTTCATGTTAAAAATGTTGCAATTTGAGATATATGGAAAAGTAAAATGTTTAAACCAGAGATCTAGAGACATTTAGTAGAGTACTGACAGTTATTTTTGTAGAGCAGGGGTCATCACCTGATGATGGCATCAAGGATTTCAGAGGACATTTAAGTAAATGCCCCTGCAGTAGAAGCTGCATATCAGTGATGTATTTTGTAGTATAACATCATCATGTTAGATATGTCATAACACAATAACATTTTGTGTAGTGCGTTGCAATATCATTTGGTTTGAGATGTTACTGTCATACCAGTCATGTACTCAAAACTTAGAGTATAATGTAAAACCACAGTATACAATAAGCCATTTGAAAGTAAATAGGGTCCTACCATCAAACTCTGCTGGTCCAACACCAACGATGATAATGGACATGGGAAGACATGAAGCCTTAAGTGAAAACAAGTGAGAGACTGATTAAGATTTATAGTAAAGAAAAGACAAGCAGCCTTAATTATCCAGCTTGTGAATAAACAGTAAAAAGTTAGGTTACAAATCCTATAGAGAATTGGCAGCTCTATATTGTGTGCTGGTGGCTATAGTAGAGTAAAATATTGAGCTGGCTTGACTGTGCTCCATGACCTCCATGGATCTGCCATGAAAGCGTAATAAAGCCTTCAAAGAGGACATTCTGAGTGGCACGTCATATATGACAGGTGTCTTTAGCTATGAGGAAGGGGGAGATTGGTTGAGCGCTATCGAAATGACAAAAGGAGAAAGACAGTGTGAGTGTTATTACGAATGACTAATCTGAGGGAAGTCTGGATATTCACTGGCTTCATCAGTTACATTTATTGTCTTTTATGCAGGAAACCTCCATTCCATCTGTTTCTCATCTCTGCTCTTCAAAAATCTTTCATCATTCTCAACATCTTCTATTCCTTTCATGCAAATAAGGTTTTACTGAAAATCTCAGATGGCAAAAGGAATTTCATTGAGTTTATATATGGAATTGAGAATGGCTTTAAGTGGCCTTGAAGTCCACACATTTACATTTAGATTTAGCATTTGGGAGACACTGAGCAACTTTTATAAAGAAGTGCTCTATAATTTCTAACAAAAACATATCCTCATGCTAAATCCACCAAGTCTGGTAGAAAGGAGTTAGTACAGTAACCAAACACATGGCTTCTGAATTCATTTACTGACAAAAATGTGTGGGTTTTTTTTCTCTGTTGCATTTTCTGCATTGTACATACAAATGTACTTCCTTAAATTATTGACGTTGTCCCTAGAATTTTGCATATTTTATGCCTCTTTTATCACAGAGTATAAGAATACCAAGAAAGGAGTTAGCACAGCAACCAAACACAAGGATTGTTTCATATATGCAAGCTTGTGGTAGTTATATAACATGAGCTAACATGACAGGATTTATAATTTTTTGCTTTGGGGAAAGCATATGCCTCAATTAATAAATCATGCACTGGTCATTTACGTTTTTTTTACGTACTTAAAGTGAAATAAAATCATATTAATTTCAAACACAAGATAATTTTCTTCCTTGAATATCGATAATATTCAATTTCAAGATAATAATAATAATAATAATAATAATAATAATAATAATAATAATAATAATAATAAGTTAAAAAAAAACAGATTGGGGACACTACCCTGTAAAAGTTTTTATACAGTTATTATTTTTCATTTAGTTTAACTGGAGGAGTGCATGGGCAAACAGAAACTGTTCAAGGTTTTGCAATCTGAGCACAATGATGCTCACATTAACCACAATTTATATTTAAGCCATGTCTGATGATTAAAGTTTGATAACATATTTCTATAAGCAGTTTTAAGTAAATATATCAAGCATCTGTGAAGCATTGTGTATTTGAGAAGAGAGATAATTTCTCAGCCATTACAATATTATAATAACATTTTGATTTGAAACCTGTCATCATCGTACTGAATAACATATGAAATCATCTCCTGTAAGTGTAATTGATGGGATGCTCACATTGACAATGGACTCTTTGGTCTGGGCCATGTCAGAGATGACTCCGTCTGTTATGATGAGGAGGACAAAATACTGAGAACCGTCTTTCACAGAGGCAGCATACCTGGAGGACAACACATACATGACACTAATGGCATCAAGTGCATTAAGATGGTTCTGACTAACCTCTAACACCAATTCAATTTATTTGTATAGCGCTTTTAACAATGGACATTGTCTCAAAGCAGCTTTACAGAAGTATAGAAACATAGAAAAAAATCATAAAGTTTAAAGTTAAGTTACTATTTATCCCAAACATTTAGCCCTAATGAGCAAGCCTGAGGCAACGGTGGCAAGGAAATCTCCCTGAGATGATATGAGGAAGAAACCTTGAGAGGAACCAGACTGAGAAGGAAACCCATCCTCATTTGGGTGACACTGGACAGTAAATAATACCACTGTTGATAATGTTGACACCAGTGCTCACCTGTGCTTGTGGCATCTCAAGGCCAATACTGAATCATCTCTGTGGTAGCTTAGTGGTTAAGGCATTGGACTACTGATCGGAAGGTGGTGTGTTCGAATCCCAGGTCCACCAAGCTGCAACTACAGGGCCCCTGAGCAAGGCCCTTAACCCCAAAAATGCTCAGTTGTATAAAAAATGAGATGAAAATGTAAGTCGCTCTGGATAAGGGCGTCTGCTAATGCCAGAAATGTTAAATGTAAATCTCTCTTTGTTAATATAATGCCTCAAAGCATCATTTTAAATGTTCTTAGTTTTTTTTTTTATTTATCTCTGCCACCTTTACCTTACTCATGGATTATCTGTAAAAGCTTATTTTTGGCCTTGACTGGTAAAAGTATAATGTAAGTCTATATAAATTAAGATAATACAGAATAAACAGTATTAATATCAACAATTTTCAGCCCTGACAACTAAACACACCCACGACAAAAGCAATGTAAACACAACCTAGCAGAACCTAGCAACCTAGTCATAAAGAATGTGTTAAAAATAAAACGTCTAACTTAATGAAATTAAATGAACTGAACACAATAAGCTCTGCTTAGCAGTCTTAAGTATCATCTGTTTATAAGTGGAATCATGATGTGTGTAAATTTTGCATTCCCTCTGGGCTGAATGAACGGCACAGTGATGTTTAAGGAGCAAAACGGCAACTTCTTTTTACTTTAAATTTAAAGACTGTTTTGTGTCTCCCGCTCTCTCTCCATGCTCATTTATAGATAGTGAGCCTTCAAGCTATACACAGCGCAGATTTCTGAGCGTTATTGTAACAGCTTAGTTGTATATCATTAAATCGTGTGGGTGTGAGCTCTGCTGCAAACGTCGAGATAAAACACACAGAGAGATGACAGCAGTGTGCACTGACAGCTCAGCTTTCAGCACTGATGTCAATACACATGCGTGTGTGTGTGTGTGTGTGTGACAAAAGAATCAGTGGCAATGGGTCTGTTAAGCTGGGCAGCTCTACATGTCACCCCTCTGACATGTTGTCATTTCCTGCTCGGCAAGATGGACACCAAATATTAGCATGTCTTTTATTGTGAACAGCTAGTTTAATTTTTACATGTCAAGCTAATTAGCACACAATCAGGTTTTTTTCAAAGCAAATATTAAAATAAACCTTTTATAATTCAAAGCACTTATTACATATTGCTTAAAGAGTGTGTCTTGTTTGATTTCCAAATCTGAAGACATGGTTCTCAGATGGAAAAGGTTGGGTTGCTCCCTTCCAGGTCAAGAATGAGATGCTGCCTCATGTATCTCAGGGTCTTTTTCATCAGTGAGGCTAGAATTGAGTGAGATATTGACTGACAGATTGGTGCAGCATCATCAGTTATGCGTACAGTGTGCTGGTCTGTCGTGGTGAAAAGAGAGTTGAGCTGGAAGATGAAGCTGTCGATTTACTGTTCAATCTATGGTCACAAGCTCTGAGTAGTGACCGAAAGAATGAGGTCACGGATACAATCAGTGGAAATAAGCTTCCTCCTTAGGGTGGCTGGGATCAGCCTTAGAGATAAGGTGAGGAGCTCAGACATTCAGGGAGAGCTCAAGGAAAAGTCGTTATTCCTTTGTGTCAAAAGGACTGAGTTCAGGCGGTTCAGGCATCTATGATGCCTCCTGGATGCCCCTCTGGGGAGGTGTTTTGGGAATATACAACAGTGAGAAGACCCTTGGGCAGACCAAGGAGCAGATAGAAAGATTATATTTCAAATCTGGCCTGGGAGCACCTGGTTATCCCCACAGAGCAGCTAGGGGACGTGGCTAGGGAGAGGGAGGACTGGGCTCTCTGCTTAGTCTCTGCTTAGTCTTATTCCCCCATGACCTGGACCTGGATAGGCATATACGGATAAATGGATGGGTATTGAAAGAGCAGTTCTTTGAGTGCTATTAATTATGGTTCGTTACTCACAAATATGCAAATGTAAGTAAAATAATCCCCTTTATTCCAATTAACAGTTACTGCTTTAAAGTTCATTCATTCATATATTCTTATGTAATGATTGATTATAATATCTGTTTCTATAATTTGCACGTTAACATTAATTCATTTCATATTTTGTAATAAATTATTTGTAAGCTAAGATTTATTACGCATCATATAAAGTTAATTAAGGTGTTTAATGACGTTACTATTATGTTACACTGTTATGTACAAAACAATACCTGTAAGTTAATACACTTTATACATTTATTACTACCACATTTGCTATGATACCACTTGTATAAAAATTAAGAGAGTTCTATTTGTTAAGCTTACTTGAACTTCTCACTAGAAGTTAATTATGAATATTATACACCATAAATCATGAAGGGACATTGGTGGCTCAGTGGTAGGTTTCTCGCCTATCATGCGGAAGGCCCGCGTTCGATTCCCAGCCAATGCCTCAACCCCAGCCACTGGATGCAGTGCCGGTCCCAAGCCCGGAAAAATGGGAGGGTTGCGTCAGGAAGGGCATCCGGCGTAAAACCTGTGCCAAGTTGTTGTGCGGACCAGTTGGTCCGCTGTGGCGACCCCGAACAGGGAGCAGCCGAAAGCAACTTCTTCTTCATACACCATAAATCATGAACCATATGCATTTTCCATGCCATATCAAGCTATATATTTTTTTGTAAATATATTTTTTGTTTTGTGGTGTAAAGAAAACATTTTTTTGTTTTATAAATTTTTAAATACTTTTTATTGTTTGTGTTCTGCATTTGCTCAATCTGTATTGTGTGTGTGTATTTGCCTTGTCAGTGCCATTGCCTGCTTCCATCAAAATGGACCTGACCGAGTTTTTCCCACAGTCTCCAGTCAGCTGACACACTCCAAGTTCCAACATATGAGCAAGCACTGGACTCCAAATCACGGTATCCTAATCTAACACACCACTTCGTTATAATTTGCTCATTATTTGTATACTGGCATGCTCCTTGCTCCTACTTTTGTCACATTCCTGAGCCATATCTCTAAATAACATAATTTTTAGCCATGTAAAGTCATATTTTATGTTGTGGAATGTCTACGAAATAGTGTGTTACCTTAATCCATGACCTCTTAAGTTCAGGCACCTTCATATCTCTTCATACAAAATATCAACATTTCAACAATTTCACATTTAAAAAAAATCTGTTTATGTTGAGATTTCGCTATAACAAATCCCTGTGAATTAGTTTTTATATAAATGCCACTGTATAGGAACAAGCACATTAACAAAAACCTGGAATTGAATTACAGCTAGCACTAATGTCAGAGCTGTACAGTTACACAAAAAGGACTGATCTATAAACCATAAATGAACAAAAGTTGTATGCAATGATTCATATATTAAATAAAGCATATAACGACATGACAGAGTGACATTATTTATGCCTCAGTATGAGCTAGCCATTTGATTCATACTACCCTGTAGTGCAGGAAGCATTGCAGTGCAGTGTTTACTCTATAAATCATGTGATCTCCCACCTTTTCACACACACCTTATTAACTCACACAAGGCTCAGCCAGCCCCGGAGTCAAGGGGTACATATCGATCACAGTGTAAACTAATTATGACATGCACAAAAGAACAAGCAAAACACACAGCCCCTGGGTCGTATTGATCTTTCTAGAGATGATTTGATATTAACACACACACACACACACACACACACAAACACACACACACACCAGAACAAACCTTACATTATATAAATCCCTACATTAGGGGCTCTCAGGCTAACATGATATAAACTACATTTATTTCAATTGCAATTTCAGGAAATGGGAAAATTTCCCAAATTAATTAAATAAACAAATTAAATGAATAAATAAATATTTTTGTCCTGAATAACTCTGCAGGGTGCCAATAAATCTGGAGCTGACTGTAATACATCTTTTAAGCTCAGAGTAAGCAGGTTTTTGTGAGGATTCAGACTTATGTGTACATAGGTGGGAATGCATACATACCTTGCTACATGGTTGATGACGGGTGAGAAGTTAGTGGGGCCATAAAGCTGCACAGACTTCAGGCTCTGGTAGTACGCCTCCATTACACCATCTATTCCATTACAGTATGGGTTCTGTGGGTTCCCATTCTGCAGAGTAAACAAACAGAAATGCCACTAAGACACTAATGCAGGTATTGAAGGATTGGATCAATGAGGATCAATGAGTTGATCCGCGGGTCAGAATTCTGAATGGCATCAGTGAAATTGACACCATGATAGCCTTAGAATCAGTTTAGCCCGCACATTTAAAACAAAATGTTACCTTCACATACTTAAATGCCTAAAATACATATATTTGCAACCTAATCTCTTAGGAGCTTAGGAATTTTCTAATAAACAAGGGCAATGTGGTCAAATTTTGTCATGTTTCATACAAATGAAGCTGTAAAATTAAAAAAAGGCATGGCAATGCCACCTTTATTAACCTTTATTACAGTGTATTATATCACAATAAAGAAATAATAACTACAGCATTAACATTAACATCATTCTACTACACTAGGATAAATTTAATTTGCATAAAATAAACATTCAGTTCATATTTTTCTTTTCATTTTCATAATATTTTCATCTTCCTAGCCTTAATGCCTTGACATTGTGTTACAGGGCTTGATGTGTTCTCAGAATGCTCATTTTTTCATTCTATATGCAATACATGTAGAAGGTCTGTATCCCAGATGGTGCAGCATCTGTCTGTCATTATGGATAAAGCACGCACTTCACTGGCCATATTGCAGCTTCGGCAGCCTGTTCAACAACATGTAAGCACATGACAGGGACAAACTAAAGCTCACTGAACATGCAACATTCAAGCCAAAACAAAATGTCTTGTGTAATATGGAGCATTGGGATATATATGTTTCATAAAAATGGAATAAATACCAACTTTATTGCATGTAGCCTCCGCAATGTTATGTTCTGAATCCCCTAGCGAAACAGATTATTTAAGCTGTGCTGAGGATTTACTGTAAAAATTGCCGTCTTTGAGCTGCAATCATAATATTCAAAAGAAAGTGGAGTTTTAAAGCTATAAAGGAGATACATGTTATATGACAATCTGGAGTAGTGATGAGTTATTACTCATAAAAAATAGACCAGAAGCAGAGGAAAAAGGCTCTCCCTTAAAGACCCACTTATCCATTCTTAATAAAAAAGCCTTTTCACAATTCTAAAAAGAGTGCTGGTACAATCTAATGATATTTACTCTGGATATTTGTAGTATTTTTATTTAAGAAAATATATAGTTAATTCGAAGATTTAATCGGCCAATAAATGGAAGCAGCCGCACCAACACTCCTACATCGTTTCTGTTCTCATCTAGCATAAGCTTGTTTATACTGTACTATAGGCGAAAGGCAATATTTTCAAGTGAGAAAAAAGGACTTCGGTCACAAGATTCAATTCAATCCTAGATGTTGGTTTGTCCCAAAAATGCTGTTTCACCAGCTGATGAAATTGTAGCTATCAGTATTGAAATTGTAACAGGAGGCAACAGTGAATTCAATACACTGGCTGTCAAACAACATAATTCCACCTGCAGAGTTATATTGTGTGCTTTACACAGCCGAAAACAACTCTTTTGTGATTGCATTGTCATTTCATCTAATGCATTTACGTGTGATATATGTGATAAACTCCATATATGATAATTGATCCAAAAGTAGCTGAAATAGATGGAGAGCCTGCTTTAAATCACCTACAATTTATTTAAGATTTTTTGCTATATTATTCTAAGCATTATGTGATATTTTATATCAGTTCATAGTAAGAGAGTCATTATTTCTCATTGTAGGCAGCATGATGAATATATATTAACTGTCAGTTAATGATTAAAAACATTATTGGAGGAGCTGTACATGCAGGCAGGAGCTGTCAGGAGGTGCATGTTTAAGATTAAGGTTGTAATGCATCTACAGATGCTGACTGGAGAATAAAATAAACACTGCAAAAAATAGTACAAGTGGGAAAAAGAGCAATTCTCACCAGCTGGAAACAACAGATTTCTAATGATCTCTAATGTTTCTAATGTTACAGTCGGTCACTCACTAGTGCGAATTCATGGGATACGCGCCCGTCGGGGGGCAGCTTGGCACCGAAGCCCAGCGCTGGGAACATCTTGTCGCTGTCGTAGTCCTGAATGATCTCTCCCACAGCTTTGAGAGCCATGCCGTAAGCATTCAGCTGATATGGATTCATGTAGTGCAGGGAAGTTGGCTGGGCAGGGTTGCCTAGTAACCAGAAAAAAAAATTATAGGTCAATATTGTGCTTTAACTCTTTAAGTAAGCACAGACTTGAAGGAAAGAAAAGAGATAATATGACACATTGTATATGTCATACCAATTAAAGTTTCTCACATGTGCACTATGCATACTGTTCAAGTTTAGATCATAGGAACTTTGTTGCTAGGCAACTGGGAAAGATGGAGTCGATCATGGCAGGTAGCTAATGATTGAGGCTAAGTATTTACCTAGCTAGCAGACTGTACTTATACATAAGAGCATAGAGAGAGTGGAAACAAACAAACCTGTCAGGAAAATTAACATTTCCTGCATGTGTTGCTTAATTACTAAGAAACCAAAATTGCACTGTAATTAAACTGCATTAATGATAGTCTGAACTTTCATGGGTTCTGCCACGGAAATATCAACATTGCGTCACAACTCATAATCTAGGAGCTATCAGAAAATTGACTTTTGGATTCTACATTTAACTGTAGAATATGTAAGCTTGTTCGAAAGGAAACAATGACAATTAACTAATCTGAGCTTCCTGCCAGCAGCAGGTGCATGTCACACCTAAATTCTAAAGTCCATCATACCCCAGGGCCTCATAGCACAGACTTTTTGTGCTTCAGTAGTTTATAGTCTGATTTCCTCATTGATTAGTCAAATCTCTTTTATGTTAAAACAGCTCTGAAATTGTCTGCATGGTTATAGCTCTCCTGTTCCCACTCGACAGGTAAGCGTTTGAATCTAGAGGTCATTGCTCGCTGAAAGCTACTTCATCATTTCTCTGAACTAGATATAATGGAAGCGGCCCTTTAAACTGGTGAGGCTTTGACCTCTCATTCACATGCTGTGCCTCTGTGAATGGATCTAAAAGCAATCATCCTCATCACGCTGATCATGGCTCTTTAATACATTACACCTCGTTCATTATGCTGGAGGAGGGCTATCAATGGCAGCTGTTTGGGGCTGAATTGCATGCATTTCAGTAATTCCCAACAGCCCACTGGTGACCATTGCACTCACCATTTGAGGCGGTGAAATCAATTGCCACGGTGAAATTAATCTGAGTCCTGCGGAACAAAAAAAAGAGAGAAAAGGGAAAATTTATTTTTTCAGGCTTCAACCTACTTGTAATAATGTCTAGCAAGAGCCAGTGGGCTCAATTAAATTAAAACCAGGATTTTATAAAGCTGTCACCTTGAGAGATATTTAAAGTACATATATCTCTGTGGGAGAACAAATCTATCATGTAATAGAAAAAAGCAAGTTAAATACAAAGGGGTTAGAAAATTTAATTGCAGTCTTTTACCATATTGTGAAGGAATGAAAACAATATGGGCTGGAAACTTATGGGCATTAATATAATACAGTACTTTTATATTAGTAATGTCTAATGTAGGGTAACAGAGTTGAGCTTCTGTTATGTTTTCATTTCAAATCCCTGGTTAAGCATCAGACCATTAAGAAAAGTAATCATTCTATTGACCCTTAAAAATTTCAGTCACCAATAATATTGCCTATACATAATACAGTATAATATAATTAAATTTAATACATTTTAAGTTAGGGGGGCACGGTGGCTTAGTGGTTAGCACGTTTGCCTCACACCTCCAGGGTTGGGGGTTCGATTCCTGCCTCCACCGTGTGTGTGGAGTTTGCATGTTCTCCCTGTGCCTCGGGGGTTTACTCCAGTTTCCTCCCCCAATCCAAAGACATGCATGGTAGGTTGATTGGTATCTCTAAATTGTCTGTAGTGTGAGTGAATGAGAGTGTGTGTGCCCTGCAATGGGTTGGCACTCTGTCCAGGGTGTATCCTGCCTTGATACCTGAGATAGGCACAGGCTCCCCGTGACCTGAGGATAGATCGGACAATGGAAAATATTTTTTCTAAGTTCTACAAGTGAACACTGTGCTCTTTCACAACAATAATGCTTCAAACAAGCAAATACAAAGTATGCTGTCTGGAGGGTGTCGAGTGCGTCTTGTCTTGTTATCAAGAGCTTGCAAGTGTAAAATCTGACAATACCATAAAAATGCAATAAATAAGGAGCTCAACTGCCCATAACAAATTCAAATCAATCCTCATATTCTACAGCTAACTCTTGCCAACTATAACAAAGTTTTATTTATCTGATTATAATTAGGTTTTACATTGTGGAACATCCATGAAACAAATTTCATGGATTACAATTTAGCAGCTATTAACAGTTTGTGATGGTGGTTTTGTTATATTCCTTTTAAAATGACATTAGTTCTTTACAGGCACTTTACTTTACTGGATGGTCATCTATGCAAACAATATTCTGGAACATTCATTGTCTACCGCTTATCCGATCTATTCACGGGGAGCCTGTGCCTATCTCAGGCATCATTGGGCATCAAGGCAGGATACACCCTGGACGGAGTGCCAACCCATCACAGGGCACACACACACACACACACACAACAGACAATTTAGAGATGCCAATCAACCTATAACGCATGTCTTTGGACTGGGGGAGGAAACCGGAGTACCCAGAGGAAATCCCCGAGGCACGGGGAGAACATGCAAACTCCACACACACGGCAGAGGTGGGAATCGAACCCCCAACCCTGGAGGTGTGAGGCAAACGTGCTAACCACCAAGCCACCGTGCCCCCCTTATTCTGGAACATTAACTGATTTATTGAACATCTCATATATCAGCAAGTCCCTGACAAGGGCTGGACAAACTAAGACTGTACATTTAAAAATATCCTGTCAGTATACATGTATATTGTAGAGCTCAGATATCAGTAACACTGGGAGTAAATATGTGTATGTGTGTGTGTGTGTGTGTGTGTGTGTGTGTGTGTGTGTGTGTGTAGTTAGCAAGCAAGACTGAGGCCTTAAGTATGGACCTGTCTTCCCTAGTTATACCATCCTCATTACTGCAGTTACACACACACACACACACACACGCCTCCACACGCACATGTATCCCCCACACACTCATGCACAGTAGTAATCCCTTAACAAATTATAAACCCTGGAAAATAAACAACACACTGTTTGCTATTAAAACATCAGTTTAATTATTCTTCTGGATGGCAGCTGTGAACAACTCTTTGGGAAAATATTAATTCGGTGCCACAGAATCAAAACTAAAGTGACAACAACAGACATTCCTCACAAGCTCAAGTCTTATTGCTTGAGCTTATTAGCATGATATCCATACCCAAGATGGCAAGCTCATTATGAGAGACATTTGCAGTTAACAGCTGCGTTGATGAAATGCAGCAGCTGCAAAATTAAGGGAGCTACAAGTGGATAAGGAAGCGGGGAAAATAGTACTACACTGGGAGGGAGGTTTAAAAGGAACCTTGAGACAGGACAGCAAAAGGGCCAGCCCTTAATTTACTTTTGGAAGGAGCCTCTAGTGTCAGTGCTTTCCAACAGCCAGAGATAAAATGGCTCCGTTAAGGATTTTCGCTATGGTAAAATTTTAAGGACAGAGGGCTTGTGGTGTGATATAAGAGGGATAAACATATTAAGGTACGCTTTTATGGGAGATTTTGTTTTGCATCACATTTTGCCTTCGACTGCACATCCAGTCATGTTTCACCCTGTACTTATCATATTCTTAGAGGCTTATTTAATAGCAGAGATTGACTGCATACATTCTGTAACACATATCTTTTTCTCCAAGTAGTAGAAAACCATTTAAGAACCACATTTTCACTTGTTGTGGTATTTCAAGTCAGTCCAAGTAGCTCAACAACATGCACCAAAGGAAGTTTTTGTTGCTTACTGACTAGTGGTATTCTAGAGGAATACCCCCATGCTGGCCGGCTCTATTAACAGCTGCTTGGTAATAGAAAAAAGAAGAGAGCAAGGTCTGAGTGAACATGCCCTAATATGTAGATGTTGCCCAGGTCATTCCCCTGGCCATCTGCTCTGAGTGCAGCCTCCAGCTGAAGGGGCAAACAGCAGTGATCAGTCCCCTCCCTGTTCCCCTCCCTGCTCCATTACACAGACCAAAATCACCTTCAGCTAGGTGATTCAGCTCACTGCACATCTGACACAGAATGTCTTACACTTCCACAGCCTTCCTGAAAGACTGCACAGCTGGAATTGTGGCTCTGCTCAAAGTGCTGTCTATTTTTATTCCAGGGATAAAAAATGGCCATTGTGTTCTGGTCAGAGAAGCGTCATTGTACTTTTTGGTCATGCACAATATCAGCCTGTTTGGGGACAAAGGGAACTGCATAAAAAGAAAAGCATTTTCGGTTGGGAGCATTATTCTGCAAAAATCTGGTTCATTGCTGCTCTTGAAATGTTGAAACTGTTTTTGTCAACTAAGCTTATAACTGAATATATTATATATATAGCCAAACACAATTTCAAACCAACAGAGAAATTGTTAAAGAAACACAAAATCATTGACCAATGACTTTCTCAGAATTAAGCACTATATAAAATCCATGGTTTAAAAACTAAACACAAACTTAAAAATATAAAGGAGCTACAATGTTCTTCATGGAGAAAAAGATCCTTCTACAAGTGTCTTTAACCTTGTTAAACTAGATTTAACAGTATTGACTATACAGGAAGAGACACAGTGGTGTTTGTCTCTACAGGGCACTTGGCACAAAATATTCATTGTAAAGGTGCCAATAATTTTAAAACCAGCATTTTATATTTAAAAACCATCACTTACTGCACGTGTTGATCTACTATATATTAATTCCTGTTCATTTTCACAAAGCCTCATTCTGCGAATAATTCTGAAGTTCATTGGACATTGCCTACACTGACAGGAAGAGCAAAGAGGTGTCTTAGGTATTGTATATGTTATCTATAGTGTATTTATAGTGGTGTTCTGCACTGAGCATTATGTGGACTCACACAATTTGTGTTAATCATCCTTCAGCTCTTCATTAGCAATCAATTTCTGACCACAGCAATGCTGTTTACAGACTGGGGACAGGGCTGTCAGAAACACCACTGCACTTGATATACACTTATACCAGCACCACAGATATTTAAATACCTTCCTGGTGTTACGGCCGGCGGTGTCCGGCTGGATATAACAGACCCAACGCGAAGCTTCCGTGAAACAAAAAGGGGTTTATTAACATGAGACACGAGACATGAACATAACAGAAAACTGCGACACCACACTGGCCTAAATACAAACGAGGACTAGCAACTAAAGCAGACAAAGACAGGACTATAAATAGGAAACATAATCAGAAAACATTAGGAACAGGTGAAACATCAATCAACACACAATAGGACAGGGCAGGGCTTAACTAACACACATGGCCAAAACATAAACATAAACAGACATGACATAACAACCCCTACTGAGGGCCCCCTAGTGGTTCACCCTCAGCCCTGCTACCCGTAACATCTCCCCCCTCTCAAAGGCGCGGCTCCCGACGCGCCAAACCCTAGCCCCTCCCAAAAAGTCCGGTCCAGCGATGGGTCCTGGGGAGGAGCTAGGAATGTAGAGAGGCCGGTGGGGGGAGCGAGGAGCAGGGCGAGGCACTTGGGGGGGGGAGCAAGAAGCAAAAGCAAGGCGAGTGGGGGGAAGCGAGGACCAAGGCGAGGCAAGTGGGGGGAACGAGGATCAAGGCAAGGCACGTGGGGGGAGTGAGAAGCCGGAGCGAGACAAGTGGGGGGAGCAAAGGACCCGACGGCAAGGCCAAAGGGTCCGACGCGACGTCCACAGCCGAGCCGCAGAGCCGAGTGACATCCACAGCCAAGCAGCAGGGCCAAGCAACGTCCACCGCCAAGCTGCAGCGCCGAGCGACGTCCACCGCCGAGCACTCGCACCGAGCAACGTCCACCGACGAACGACGGCTCCGTGGCGACGATGTCCGTCTCGCTGGGGTCTGGAACTCCCCAAGGGGCGGGAGGGTGGGAGCAAGGTGCAGCTGGTACTCTCCTCCGCTGAACAACAGGTGGGGCAGCGCCCCCACGGAAGCTACATCATGGGGCAACGCCCCCCACAGGAACATGGGCGGAGCGAGAGTCAGAGCAACCCAAAACAATAAAAAAAATTTCAAGGTCCGGGGCCCTGGCCGGAACTCTCCTCTGCTGGCGAGCATTGGGGCAACGCCCCCCATGGAAGCTACATCGTGGGGTGACGCCCCCCACCGGAACCTAAGCAGAGCGAGAGCCGGAAACGAAAACTTGAAACTCCGGCCCTTGGCCGGAACTCTTTCGCTGGATAAAAATGGGGGCACGCCCCTCACGGAAGCTACATCGTGAGGCGACGCCCCCCACGGGAACATGGACGGAACTCTAAAAATGGGGGCACGCCCCTCACGGAAGCTACATCGTGAGGCGACGCCCCCCACGGAACATGGACGAAACGAGAAAAATCAAAAATCCTCCAAAAATGTAAATTTTCTGCCGAAACCCTCCTCCTATCCCTAACCACGGGCGGAGAGAGGGGCGGAATCAACAAAAACCCCCCCGAAAAACACCACTCCGAACCGGAGCGCAAAACGAAAACAAGCAAAAGAATAAAACCCGGAAACGAAAAAACTAACCTTCTCGCTGAAGCTTCGCGCTGGATCTGTTCGGTTTGGGCTAGTCCTTCTGTTACGGCCGGCGGTGTCCGGCTGGATATAACAGACCCAACGCGAAGCTTCCGTGAAACAAAAAGGGGTTTATTAACATGAGACACGAGACATGAACATAACAGAAAACCGCGACACCACACTGGACTAAATACAAACGAGGACTAGCAACTAAAGCAGACAAAGACAGGACTATAAATAGGAAACATAATCAGAAAACATTAGGAACAGGTGAAACATCAATCAACACACAATAGGACAGGGCAGGGCTTAACTAACACACATGGCCAAAACATAAACATAAACATAAACAGACATGACATAACAACCCCTACTGAGGGCCCCCTAGTGGTTCACCCTCAGCCCTGCTACCCGTAACACCTGGGTATGGTCTGCCACCCAAATAATCTCTGGTCATCCAGTGATCCCTTTCCACTAACAGATAAATAGACACGGCTGAGAGATTATTACTAATTCACTATAGTATATGGGAGGTTCACCTGCAAAAATAGCCACTGGCTGTAGATACATGGTACTAAATGAACTGTATAAATAAACTTTTCATATACTCATGTAATGCCACAGCATACTTGCACATAAAAAAACTCAACCTGTAGTACCAACTGTAAAAACAATAAATAAATAAAAAATCAAATGGTATGTTGACATTTCCAATAATCTCTGTGGTAAAATTTATGTAACACCTGAATTGCTCCAGACAGAATGTGAGCATGTACACAACTAGCCTTGTGAGTGTGAAAAGTTGTTTTTCTGTCTTGTCCCTGACAACATATGGAAGTCATCATCAGCTAGCAGTAAGAAAGACAGTGAGTAGATTGTATCGTAGGAGTCCTTAGTTCTGTCAGTCTGCACAATCGACAAGCAACTAATGGCTTTCACAAAGTTAGAGCACTCTAGCATCAAACAAACTCAGACACACTTAATTAGTTAGCCTGAGCTAACACCATGAGTTGTTAATTAAGGCAAATGGCTTCTAAATAGTATTTACACACAGATTACGGAGGGATAGTCAAGCAAGCAATGATCCATTAAAAAAATAAAAACAACAAAAGCAGTCTCTCTGTGCAGTGTACTTTCCCAACTCCTAAATGAGATCGAATCCTTTTGCCTCCAGTGCCCAGACAAAACAAAATGCTTATGTCAAATGAAAGCTGAACAGAGACCCCACAGGGAAGCACCTCTATCCACGAGGGCAGAAAGAGAGAAAGATTTCCTTTGCTCCTCTTAATGGCACATCAGTGTCTTCCAATAGAAGATGACAGTTCAATAAACAGAGGCTTAACAGCAGCAGCTGCTTGCTGGAGCGCTCTGCAATTCAAGTGTGCATAATAGAGACTGTTATATGTGAACGTGAATCCAGGTAATAAGACTGAATGATGGAGCCACATATTGCAGATCTACAACTCATCTGAAACCCCAGCTGACACCCCATTCTGAGATAAAAGTTTTATAACTTTACATTGCATGGGTTTCTAAAGCTGCAGACGGCTACTGGAGTAGAAAATGACAACTTTAAGATTTCTGTGAAGTGGAGGATAATAGATGGAGAGCTGTTCTGACAAGTTTTATCTGTGTGAAAACTTACACTACCAAGCCACCACATTAGCAAGAACGGAACTAATCTTGGTGCAAAAAGCTGCTAAAGATGGGGTGACATTGCAACACATTGCGTCAACTTCCATCTTACTCATTTTTATTATGAGTGTAGCTAAGTGTGAGGTCTTGCAGAACTGGGCTGTTTATGCAGCTGACCTTTTAAATCTTAATTGCATAAAAATATCAAAATAAACAGTGGAATTATAGTTGCTCTATCAGCATGTCAAAATTGACAGGCTTCTGATCTAGTACAGATTTATGACACTTGAAAAAATACATCCAAACACTACTCGATCTGACCAACACACAGAGAGCTATTTCTTGAACCTGCCAACCCAACAATCTCGTTTTCAGTGAATTGCCAGACATAGTTAACCTGTCACCCAGGATATGTACCTCTCAAACTTTTTGTGAAAATGAATAAAAAGAACAAAATATCTATAAAACAGGCATAGTGCAGAAAAATGACTGCACCAGACAGCGAAAGCGCTAGTCACAGTAACACCCTAAAACCACCTGGAAGCCCCTGCAAGCTGTCACTTGATTCTTCCTCTCAGAGATAAAACAACAATTACTAGAATATACACGTCTTCTGCTGGAAAATCGTGTAGGAGTGGTTTTTTATGCATGAGTGAGATGCTTGGGAAATGCCTCATGACATTCACTTCATTCCAGCAGATGTTGTAGGTGGAGAGTGGGGAGCTGGGATAGGATGGGAGGATGACAGATCAGGAGGTAGGAGATTTGTCACAGAGGAGAGGCTGAAATATCCTTCCTTCTAATCTGTCGATTACCAAACTCTGTAACCTTACAAAGTGGTGCTCTCAGTAATAAACTAAACCTTTCAGGGCATAAATGCTTGTCACTGGGGCGTCTATTCAGTTTGTAATTAGCATGCAGAGAAGTGAATGTAAGGTACATAACTGAACCATTAGGACACACATTATTTGTACTTTATCAAACAAATGGTCTGAATGTATAGCTTAACAAGAGATCTCTCTCTGGAAAGGTGGTGAAAAAAAAACTTCCAAGGACAACTTCAGGAAGAAAAGAAAATCTTTACACTTCTATAATTTTATACTATAACGTCATCCAGTACTAAGTGTTAAGAAGATGTTCTGGAAGAGTATCTTCATCTTATAAGTAGCAGATGAGATTCAATGGACAAGAGTATACAAAGCAATAAATGTACTAGCATATATCTGATTAATATACAAATCCATTCAAAACTTTTATTTGAAAACTTTTTTTCAGGCACATAATGTGACTGTATCTCATGAATGTTCAAATTCTTGGTCCCCACCTATAGCACTCATACATAAAACATACAGTATACCACATACATTATACATACAGCACTTACAGCATTTCCTATACTGTTGAAAACTGACATGATTGGATGTGTCATGTTGTATTCTTCACCCATCTGTTCATCCACTTTATGTCATCCCTGCCACAATCCCTATATCACTGATGAATAATAACCTACCATCTGCTTCTTTCCATTATGGTTCATAGCTGACGTTGTTTACTTATTGCATTTGTAAATATATAGAGAAAACCATCTGGGATCTGCAGATCTTACCATAGATCTAAAAATGGAATAGATGCTCTTTCCTCATCCTGTCCGTCTTTTTTCCATGTAAGAAAAAATTTGTTTATTTAAAGTATGCCAGGTTTGAGTATATTATAATTAGTACACAGCAGGCAGCATGAAAAAAGTTCAATATTTACGTATTCAAGATTCAGGGACAACATATTTAAATACCATCTTCAGTTTTATCTTCCCAAGCATATTAGGGAAATAATTCTTGTTGCTGTACGTAGGAAAAAAAAAACCAACACATTGTTTCCAGCCATTTCCTACACCTTTGGTATGTGCAAAAATCAAGCAGGTTTGAGCTCAAGTACTAAAGTTTAACAGAAAAGTCAATCATAGCATGAAATTCTTGCACTAATAAAGATGACGTAAGTTTCAAATCACATTACAGAAAAATTAATCATCTTTAATTCAAAATTGTATAATTTTCCCCCTGTCAATACATGTATTCATTTTTCTAGGTTCTTTTTTACTGTATCATACTGTATATCATACTGTAGCAGAAATGACAAACAACAAATAAAATGTAAAGTCTGTTCAGCTGCAGTTAGCTGAGTGATGATAATAGATTACATAATCTAATAAACTAAACAGCTCTGATCCCATGTTATTGACATTCATGAAAAAAGTGATGGTCCGCTTTCCTCCTAAATCTCAATTTAATCTTGGTTTATGGCATATTATATTTTAACAAATATCTATACTTTTGAATTGCAGATCAATTTTATAATTAAATCTATAAAAAGCATGTTGGCTAAATTTAAAGTATATGTTTGTACTAATAATTTATCAGTCACTTATTAGAATTAATATCCAAAGCTCAAATGTTGCTTTTTTAGGGTATATAGTGCACAAAAAATAGTAAATCTTAATCAAGTCCATGCTGTGCTCTAGTAAAAAAATAAAACTGTTATAATATGGATTAAGTTTAAAGGGACTAATGAGGATTATCCTTATTAAAGAATCTACGTTAAGTAGCCTTTGTCACATATACATTACAGCACAGTGAAATTCTTACTTCACATATCCCATCTTAGTGGGGTTGGGGTTAGAGTGCAGGGACAGCCATGATGCAGTGCCCCTGGAGCAGGGGGAGGTTGGGGGCCTTACTCAAAGGCCCAACAGTGGCAGTGGCTTGAACCCTGATCTTCCAGTCAACAACCCAGAGCCTTAACCACTTGAGCTACCACCAGCCCTGAACTATGTTCAACCTTAAACAGTCACTAACAGACTGAACCTTGACAAGCACTGTGAATAAACCACTGCATGCATGTACATAATGAACTGAAAATGTAAGACACTTATAAACACACTATGACCAAATAATAATAATATATCTCAAAAGCACAATAATTTTCAGAAATGGCAGAAATGGTAGATATGGCAGTTATTTGTATATAAAGAAGTCAAACACACAGCAATTTAGCAGATGCCTGAATAACACTTATCCCATAATTATCGGATAATGAGGTGCACTTCATACAGAGTGCCAATCACTCCACTCAGCCTAGTGAACGCAAAGGAATGAAGCATGAAAAGGAAGGCAGAACAGAAAGAAACAACCTCAAAACATACGCTATATGACTTTAATCAAGGACTTCTTGCAGACAGATAATAGAGTCATACATTAGCACTTGGTACAGTATGTTCCTCCTCACCTGGAGATTCTTAATTTGTCACGTAATTTCTCACTTTTCAGGAAGTGTTTATGAGAGTGACTCTGAATGTCTATAACTTCACCATCAAACCAACCAGCTAACACACACACCTGACCTGCATTTCTCTGGTTCCTTGAGGAAGAGATCACATGATGCCAAAAAAAGAAAAATAAATAACAGTTATGTTCTCACAACCTCATTGGTTACAACCATGTATGAGGAAAAACTGCAAGAAACTGATGAGTATCCACCTGCCGGAGACCTCCTTTTGGAACTTTGGAGTAGGAAAGACCAAGAAAGCTTTTGTACCACAGCTAGCTCTGTGTGGATGAAAGGTGAGCTATATCTAATTAATGTTTTTCCATCTCATACAAATCTCAGACTTTTTCCTAAATTCTAAATGGCCAAAGCCAGACCCCAATGCAAAGGTTTAGTCTGTCTAAGACTGTCCATCATGAGTCTGCCACCCAACTGGCATTGCACCTACTTCCCACTCCTTATCTTGCAGGTGGTGAGCTTTACACGATTTACCAGAAGCCAATCAATTTACATGGACATGAATCACACCTGGCAACCTTAAAATGTTGCCAACGTTCGTTTTTATTTTCAGTTCCATTCAACCATGTGCACATAAATATCAAGATGCTTTAATGTGGGTAGTACAGTAGCATCTCCAGGGACCCCAGTTCAATCGAGCTTGAATTATTGTTTGTGCAGACTTTCAAGGGTTTCCTCTGGGCTCTCTGTTTGAAAACCTGCTGCAAGGTGTTTGTGAGAATGACTTCCTGCAATGGACTAATATCCCATCTGATATGTATTCCTGCCTCATGCCATGACCCTGGTCTGGATAAAGCATTAAGTGAATGAGAGAGAGAGAACTTGTAAATGTGGCTTGCTTTGGTCAGGGGAGCTTATTGTTTACATGCTCTAATTTTCTGAAAAGTGTTGCTCCAGTACAACAGTCTTTAAAATGAATCAAGGGAAAAACACAAAAAAAAAGGGGGGAGATTCTACATTAAAAACCGATATAGATAAACTGCACTGACCATAAGGACATGAATCCAGACACAGTGCATTGACCTTTGCAGTAGCACGTGCGACTAAAAGGAGAGTGTAGCCATTAAAATGGACGCCTGAGAAGAAGCAGCATATGGCCTTCCTCCTAAAAAGCATTGCTTGACGTGGGTGTGATGTCTGGTTCACATGAATAAACCTTTTTCACCCTTCTTAGAGTGACAGGTAACCATAATGACTTTCATTTAGCCCACACTCACACACACACCTGGGCAAGGATTAGCACTGACCAAATCTCTCCACACCACTTTGAATGGACTTATCCACCCACAGTTTTTGCCTGCACGTATTCATTCCGCTCCAGTCTCTCAGCAGGACACAGGTGACATTCAAAAGTCCTGCTGCTCTGCACTGTAGAACAGCAACATTGTATTTAACAATGCTACACAAAAAAATCCTCATTGAATGCTGTGTTTTTTGAAAGCAAAAAAAATAGCTAGCTATGTGTAACACTTGCTTTGATCTGCCCTATATTTTGGTGCTTGCAAGAAATGGCCACTCACCCGCCCTTAATGTAGTCTAGGAAGGTGACTTCAGTATCCACGAGGAATGACAGAAGTGTTACCTAACAATGGAGAGAGAGCAAGAAGCCAGGTCTAATAGAGCATACTCCAGCAAATTATTACACCTGATTAATTTTACCATACACAGCATCCAATCAGAGCTGCATTAATTTGACAGTGGAAATTTAAAATGATAGCATATGTCATTGCACAGATTACTTCTACACCATGCACATATTCTACATACCGTTCCAGAATTGAGGTATTTTTTCTTCTTGCCTTTTTTCTTTGGATTAATGACCTGTTGGGACAGATATTTTTCATAAATTTGTCAGAAAATCAAGAGGTAGTCACTTAAAAAAATAAGTAATAATTTGAAATAAGCATTTTCCAAACTAATCTCTTTCTGTATTTTGACACTTTTCCCTGTACTGAGCCAGTGCAACAGAAGTCCATCAACCAGCTAGAACTGAGCATGTCTAGATCTGGCCAAATATCAAACATCATAACAGTCAGACACATACATTATATGGCCAAAGATTTGTGGACACCTGACCATCACACGCATATAATTTATGTTCCTTCCCCAAATCAGTTGCCACAATGATTGACGCATACAGTTGTCTAGAATGTTTTTGTATGCTGAATCATTACAATCTTCCGCGACTGGAACTGAGAGGTTCAAAACTGTTCAAGCATGACAATGTCCCTGCGTACAAAGCGAGATCCAATATATGCTTTGTCAGCGTTGGTGTGGAAGAACTTGTGTGTTCTCGAGTGTTCTCATGCTTTAGAATGCCACTCATCACTTTTGGGATAAACTGAAACACTGACTGCACAACTCCTCACTTAACAATGCCTGGTCACTAATACTCCTGTGGCTGAATGAAGATTAACTCCAATAGCCTACTGGAAAGCCTCCCCCAATAAAAGTGGAATTTCTAACAGAAAAGGGAATTCAATCTGAAATCATATATATGGCATATATGGGTGTGATTGGTCAGGTGTCCAACTTCTTCTGGTCATAAAGTGTACATTGTAAAGGATGGATAGCTCACTTCACTTTGCATGGAAGTTGGGCCCATGCACGATTGGCCTCACTGAGAGTAACTTACCTACAGAGACTATACAATGATACAACACACTCATAGTATAGGGGTGTCTGTACCAAGATGGGGTAGCTCAGATCTAAGAAAAGACTAGCACAGGTGGACTGGACTTCACTGTTGCCAAGTCAGCTCACTGCTGCTGCAGAATTCAACACCTAGGCCATGTCCTAAAATGTTTATTGCTTGATTACAACAATTATCATTTTAAAATGTGCCAATAAATAGTCGCTTATTTTAACAGTTTATTATTAGTAAAGAAAATGCCCTTAGACTTTAATTATACTACATTTTGAGCTTTCTATTCTTTTCTCAGTACAGGGACACATGTTGAATTTCATATCAGTGGCAACCGCTCATACACTCTCATTCAACATTATTCTTGTTCTGCTATTTTTGTGACATAATCCACATTATCTGTTGCTGTAAATAGAGGTAAAATTGTCTTCAAGTTTCAGGAAAAAAGGGTGGAAAAAAATGTGTATTCCTACACATCAGCAAAGCATATTTGATGAAAATGCAGGAAAGCACACACACACACAAACACACACACACTCGTCCACTAAGAGGTACAGTTGTTAAGAGGGTGAAAGCTATTAGCCCTTGATGAGAAGTGTTCCATAACTGCTCTCAAGTAGTTGTCATTTCAAATAAACAGTTTGTGTGAGTGAGAGAAAGAGAGATTAGAAAGGGAAGATGTTTCTGACAGCAAAATAGTCATGCAGAGAGTAAGACCCACACAAAGGCATCAGCGATGACAGGGTGATGAAAAAGCCCTTCGTCCCTACTCACAATTACACACACTAACCACTCCAGCATGAGGCCAGTTGCTTAGAGTTGTAGTGTGTTAAATAGTATATCCATGCCACCTCTCACTTAACTGATAGCATGCAATCACTTTCTATCCTCAGTTCAACACAGGACGCATTTCATTAATCCACCCCTACTTCCTTAATCACTCACAAATGATAAAAGAATATATAACCCAAAGATAATGAGACCTTGAATGAAAATTACATGATAAATCATAGTCTTGTAGAATGGAATCTAAAATTAAAAAGGATATACCGCTAACATAATATTGTACTGATATACCTAGATAACGTAAAAAGTTCTCATGGCTATGGCCATATGTTGTTTAAGTAGGAAAGTTGTGTGGTTAACACTGTGAAGCAAAACAAATACAGAGATTTTAGAATAATACAGAAATTTTCCATTGAATATTCTGTTAGCTAGGGGGAAAAATGAGTTTCTAACAAATCTGCTTTAAAATATTCCTTCAATTTCCCTCATTTAATATTTGCACTGCTGCAATCTAGGGATGCACATTTTCATATTTCTCAAACACATGCAATGTCATAAAGATGCCTCTAATGCTATAAATTTTTTTACTGTGATTAATGATTAATGTGCATGGCTTTATAGTTTTATTTCCTTCTAATCACAGAATAAGCATAAGCGGTCCGTCGGTTGTTCCTTTAAGAGGACATCCTTTACTAGAAAAACATTCAGAGAAAGGCATGCATGAAAAAGGAAATCTGTGAAAGCCGGCAGGTCACCCACCTCATATACATTAAACTGGGACTGCCCTCTGGACAACTCTCTGTAGCTTGTGCTAAACTCGCCAATGAAATCGTGGCTGTATGTGCACACATGCGTTCAGATATACATATGGAAAGAATACATACACAAAGAAAATTCATTTTAATGTAGGATAGGATGTAGTGCATAATGATCATCTGTATAATCTCCACCTAGCTATGAGTGGAGTTTTTTTTTCTTCTTTGTGTATCTCACAATGAAACAGGTTTTATGATCGCACTTTTAGCACTTTGTTGTGTTTTTCATTTTTTTTAAACACTCAACTGTAAAAACACAATATGCAAAATACCATCATCTATTTCACTCCTGGCTAAATGACAATCATCATAAATGTACTAGATAAAGATACTTATGCCTTACGAAGTCACGATAGCGAGTGTATTAATGGTACGCTCTAAATGATGGTTTTAATCTGCAATAAAAATACCTTGCAGCTATTTGGTGACAGACAGTAGTGTGTGTTTTATTTTGTATAATATCGCTGCTTGATTTCTTTCTGCCTCACCTGCCAGAGAAATTAGATTCCAATAGTGTCAATTTATTTAGCTGTCTTAACTGTTTGTTTAAATGTACCAGAGCTTCTGTGTCTCATTTCCATATACACAGCTTTGTCCCACTGAAGATCTACATTATATTCTTCCATATGTTGTTTAAAGTTATGCTTTTAGTCAATTAGTTGCCGACATTTTGTCTATGTTGAAATGTTCATATTCTTTTTATGTAAAATTAAGTGCAAACAAAACTGTGACATAACAAACTAATAAACTAATAACTAATAAACAACTATATGACATTATTTAAATATTTAAAGGGACATATTTACAAAATAAGCTTCACTCTGATGAGATAATAGATTAACTAAATATCAGACTAAATACATATTATTATAAACAATATTAATACAATATGATTGATTATTATGTACTCTATAGGCTGTATACATTTGCTGCATATCACTGTAACCTTGGATCTAATGAAGAAAATATTTCTGAATCTACTTATGATTAGTTCTTGTTTGTGTTTTACTGAAAGGTTATAACACTTTACCTGCCATCTCTGTCCCAGTCATACACTTCAATCTTGATTGTTCTAGAGACAGACAGAGAGAAAGAGAGAGTAGAATGTCAGCTTGACCACTGTACAGTAATCTTGTTTCACACCAGCCTTTTTTTTTTTCCAATTTTGCCTCAATCAGTATCTGAAGTATCTGAAGATGAAGTATCATTCTCTCAATAGCCAGTAAGCAATTTTCCATCGACTGTAGCCAGCATCTCTAACAGCAGTTTTTTACATTTTACTATTCAGTGCATGGGCAATCAGGGCGACTAAGCGAGAGATCCAGAGATAAAGAAATCCAGAAAGAAAGAGGTATGAATCATAGACTGCTATGCTACAAAAGCTAGTCATTAGTGTTACATTACAGCATGAGCAGTGAATTAGTTTCCTTGGAGCCTGCAGAAAGCAGTGAGGTTTTAAGTGCTATATGGAGCCATTTAAAAAGCTAGAGATTGCGTACAAAATAGGGTTGGCTTTCTTCTGGATGGCTTAACCTTCATTTGTATGAATGATCTATAAATCTGCCAGAGACATGAACCAGTGCCAGATAGAAGTAGTTTGAGAATAAGAATGATTTTGCACCCATCGTTCAAGGTTGAGAGGCTCGATTTCTATTTACTGATCTCGGTTTCTCATTTCGTGGAATGCAAACTTATTTAAAAAGTTCACTTCCATATAACTTCCAGCATTGTCGCTGTTAGCAGCTGCACAACAAGTGATGAGCACGCAGCATGAATTTCTGTTTGTCAAAATCCACAGGCACTTTGTTTGGCTGCATTCTAACAATAGCCTGTCACCAGAACTAACACAGCAGCAGGACACTCAGCACTTCTCTACAAGAGAGTACTGCAGAGTCTTATCTCCATAAACAAACCCCTACAGTCCCCCAAACTCAAACACTTTCAATCACAGATAAAACAGAAGCAGGAGGCGGTAATCAGTGCTCCTTCAGCCAAGGCTTTAAGTCTTATAGAGGAAGCACAAGGGGGCACCTTTTGCTGCCACTGGTGTACACTGTAAAGTTAACAGTGTCCGAAATGCCTTATAAAACAATACATTTTGCATATAATAGTCTATCCATCATGAAAAACGTTATACTTTACGAAAATACTTTAACACATTTCCATTTGGTCTGTCAGGAGGAATTTTATTCAGATTTTCAAAATACTTATTTGCAGGCAAAAAAAATTTTTTTTTTAAAAGAAAGATATTATATATTATTTATATTTTATTTTTTAATCCGCTCAGAGAAATGTGCTAACTCTTTCCAAATTGGAGGTGATGGCAAAGGGAATCCAGAGAAACAGTGAAAAAGAGGCATCTATTAGATACACACACTTATCCTTACAGTGTGCAGCTCAAGCATTTCATGTGCATGTGAAGTGATTACTTTCTTGCACTGGTTTAGTAAATACAACATGCCGCATCTCTACTAACTACTGATTATTATGAACCACTAAGGTTCATTACAACTTTATATGATCCCATAAAATTTATTAATTCAAATTTTAGTTTAAGAGTATGTGCTGCTGTAGGACTACATCTCCCCCATTATCCTGCCCAGTGGAATAAATTCACACTGATGTAGCCAGTAATATAGGGTGGCACTTTAAATGCTGTTACAGCTGCCTCAGACTGTTTATAACTAGAGATGGCACCTAGCTGATATCCAATATCAGTGTCAGGCAAGTATCTGGCCTGGAGCAAAAAAGAATGAATTTCATCAGATATTGACTACTTTTTTATTCTAATGGAGAAGGAGGGTCAGCAGTCTGCTGGTGTTGTGGACACCAGCGTTATTTTTTCTGTAGTCCCACAGCCAGAGAAAGAAAGGTTTTCATTTGAAATGTATGTTTAAATGTGATGCATTGCTGTGAGACACATGTGGCATACTCCTGCTACACTATACAGTGCAATACATAGAATGATTTCTATTATTCAAATTAAATTGTTAGTACAGATGATGATCTTTTCACAATCTCACAACAAAACCATGAAAATGAATACTGCTCTTCTCTATAACAAATATCACTAACAAAATGTCAAAAGAAAAAAGTCCAAACTCAGAATCACAAGTAAGACATGTCTCTGTTTTACATAAAGATAAAAGTCATACTTGTTGAGGCCCTACCTGTCATAGTCTCCATTGCACAAGGCTCTGACAGGGATCTTGAAGGCCTGCCATACAGGGTTCAGGGTGTTCTTCACTACTTCTGTCTTATGGCAAATGGTGAATCTGTCACAAGCACAGACAATTCAGTCACATACATGAGCAAAGTAAGGTGAATAATTACTCATATCCACATTTTTACACAAAACCCTGGCATTTATCATGCACATGGGCCTACTAATGGTTTAACCGTATATATTAAAATAATAACAGTGTGCAGGGGCAAGTGTGTATCCAAGTGGCTATTGAGGTTATGTATTGAGATTAACCTGGAAAAAAAAATGTAATCTATGGCTCGATTCAAAATATATGAGGTCAAATCCACAACTGCATTGAGGTGGGCAGGAAATATATTCTTATTATATTTGTGATATTAGATCATGTAGTAACCTGGCAAAAAGTAGCATCATGTAAAGTGGGTAAAAACAGACTTTTTAATAATAACATATAATCAGACAGCACTCATGGATCTTGTGTTAATATTTGGAGTGTGAGAAAAAAAAACTGTCTTGACATAACAAAAGATTCTCTCACACACCTTATGTGAGATATTTGAAATAAATAAATAAACAAATCACCATGTTGTATTTGGTAGTTGGCTGACTTTTACCAAAATGCAGAAACCAATTGCATTGCAGGTTTTAAAGAAAAAGTAATTAAGGACATGCTTGACTGCTTGCCTTAATAACAGTATAAAGAAATGCACCAATAGCCGAATGATACAGTTACTTCAGGGTAGTTGCCATAGTAACTGAGCAGAGCTTAGAATTAGCCTATTTCATGGAACCAAAATAAGACAAAATTCAGGCAGGCTTGTTAAAATAAGGCGTGTGCATTTCGGGCAAAAATAACAATAGGTATAATTGTCTTAAGCCCAACAAAAATAGCAACATCCCTTAATCCAAACAAAAAAATTATGCTGATAAAGAAGGCAAGCTCAAGCAAACAGGCTAAAAAACACATCCATGGAAACACTACTCAGAATCACCATTATTACACATGCAATGCACACCAGAAGCACTGAGGGTTTAATGAGACACTAAACTGAGGTAACAAGAGACAGGTGAGACTCATTAATTGCTACAGCTGAGGGTGAATAATATACTTATAAAGAAAGCAGAGGCTGTTATACAAAGTATACATGATAACCAAGGATATGACAAACAGAATAGTTATACACTTGCACTTATACAGTCAACCAATCATGTAGCATTACAGTGCAAAAATCATGCAGATACAGTCCAAAAGCTTAGATTAAACTTCAGTAGGGGAAATGTGATCTTGACGACTAAGAGAATGGCAGAGTTGTTGATGGCAGGTTGGTTTGAGAATTTCAGAAGCTGAAAAAAAGCTTTTTTTTAACAGAATGGTGTGAAAAAACAAAACAAATTGAGTCAATGGCAGGTCTGTGTCTTGACAGCAAAAATGGGACCAACCAAGTTCCTAATAAAGTGGCCAGCAGGTGTATATAGCATATACAACCAAACAACCATGTTGATTAGCACGATTTTATGAGCATGTTGTCCTTAGCCTTTAGAAACATGACTTCTTCCTAGACATTTTCTCTCACCACACACCTGACCAAGACATAAGTGGAGGATTTACTTATAGACATGCCATGCTGCTTCTGCAGCTTTTTCTGCTATTCAGCTACACACAAACCTCTTTTTATGCACCTTCCCCACACAACTGAAAATAAACCCCTTATCATTTGGTTACAGAGCTATAGCAAGGACAGCAGCTCAGGTCAATATTCTTAGGTCAAGGGCAGGCTGTAATATATTCAGACACCTCATTAGAAAGCAGTATGTCCTGAACTAATGATCAACTGATCAGCTGACATGGATATGTCACATATCACAGTGCATTTAATAAGCACAGTGACAGTGACTTTACTGTGTACTAATTAAAATTGAAACGTTATGGAATTAGGGACAAAATGTTCCCCTTTTCCAGTTAGTGATAGTAAATAATGAGCACTTGCTGGACAGACAAATTCACATACATCCTCATACATTTCTTTGTGTGTTAATCAATTTTATTTCTCATGTCAGATGTGGACAACCTGATAATCTTAAAACCTTTGAGTTTCTGTCAGACGAGCAGAGTAATTAGAACACTTTCTTCATCAGGTTTATCAAGAAATAATGAAAGCTGGAAAATAAATGAACAGCTAGTAAAGATGATCTACCAATTTGACCAACAATATATTTTTGCAGCAGTTAGCTGATCAGATCAAGCTATTTTTTCAGCAAGGTAGGTGGATTGGCTACTCTAAACTGCCCCTGACCCTGACCAACACAAAGTGATTACTGAAAGAGAATGAACAAATGAGTAATTGATTTATCCTGCATTTGCTGTTTGGAGGATTCATTCCCCATGTAATTATTAGAGTCTGCAGGAAAGTAATCAATTAAAACAACCAACTTGTAATTGACAGACACCTTCACGTACAAAACAGAGGAAGAGAGAGAAAATAGAAAGACTAATCATAAGAATACTTAATCCCAAGCCTTTTTTTCCCAACACATTTTATAGGAGAAGGATTTATTAGCTGATTATAGTTTTATCTGTGTATGTTTGGTAATTGGTACTTGTGCATGATTTTATGTTCAATATATTTATGAGAAAGGCTCTTTGTGAACAGCTCAACCATTTATTGTTTTTTAGCTGGAATGTTTTGATAGCTCTGAGTTTATGGCACAATATTGATGTAACACATAATGGCAAAATCAACAGAAGTTCAATTAGAGGTTGGAGCCATATGGAGCCTAGGCTTGAATATTTTCCAACACCTTTGGAAAATGTTAATATTCTAAATAATTATGTCATGTTTCCACTGTCAGTGGACCTTTTCATTGTCTTTATAAAGACGTGGCAGCTAGCTTAATCATTAAACTTGAAGAAGTTCTGTGTCTATGTATCCCAGTTGCCTTGTAACAGTATTCTCATCATTAAAACCCATAAACAACCCAATGTTGAAAGGACAATTTGACAGCTTTTATTTGTAGGTTAATTAGCCTACTCACGTTCCGTCCTCGTTGCTGCGGTAAAACACAAGGAAAGGGTCAGACTTGCCAAAGAAATCCTTCTTGTCCAGCTTGTTGCCACAAAATTGCATCATTACAGATTCCTGTAGGCCAGAGATACAACCACTGTAACACTAGTGCAAAAATAATTCAGCATTTGTGTGACTGCAAAAAGGTTTGGCCCAGTGTTTTAGATTTGTGTAAGTGGAGCCAGTTGACTAAGGAGACTAAGGGGACAAATTGAGAAATCCTTTTAATAAAGCATAAACCTTCATTACTGCCAGGGTGTCATCAGTTAATTACATGAAATGAATGTATAGTAAATGTATAGAGTTCATGGCACAGTATACACACACAAACAATTTGTTTTGCAGCAAAGTTAAACAATGGACCAGATCATATAATGGTGTTTAGATAGAAGACTCAAATAGAAGAAGCTGCTATTTGTTACATATATGTACATTAAAGTACAGAGATATTCTTTTCTTTGCACATCCCAGTTTATTTGAAGCTGGAGTTAGAGTGCAGGGTTAGCCATGATACGAGAGTTAAGGGGTTAAAAGTGGAATCAGTGGAAGCTGAACAGTTCTGGTACTTGAACCTCCATCCTTCTAATCAGTATCTAATCTCCACCTTTAGCTAATGAGACACCATTTTTCTGTGATAAGCCAAAAGAAAATAGTTGAGTGTCATGCAGGGCAATTGCAATGACATGATCCAACATTACACAACAGTAAAGATGACTTACTCGGCAGTTGTTTAGTTCCTCAGCCTTCACAATAATTGTGCCGCATTTCTTCCCAGGAATGCCCCTGTTGATGGAAAGAGAAACCTTTCAATACTCACTCACAGTATGTGTATATGTATATATACAGTGGTGTGAAAAAGTGTTGGCCCCCTTCCTGACTTCTTATTTTTTTGCATGTTTGTCACACTTTAATGTTTCAGATAATCAAACACATTTAAATATTAGTCAAAGATAACACAAGTAAACACATCATGCAGTTTTTAAATGAAGGTTTTTATTATTGAGGGAAAATAAAATCTTGCAGATTGCAGTTGTTGCTGCTAATGGTGGCCCAACCAGTTATTAGGCTCAGGGGGCCAACACTTTTTCACACAGGGCCATGTAGTTTTGGATTTTGTTTTCCCTTAATAATAAAAACCTTCATTTAAAAACTGCATTAAAAACTGAGGAAGTTGGGGTCAGAGCGCAGGGGCAGCTATGATACAGCGCCCCTGGAGCAGAGAGGGTTAAGGGCCTTGCTCAATTGCCCAACAGTGGAGCTTGGTGGTGCTGGGGCTTGAACCCCGATCCTCCGATCAACAACCCAGAGCCTTAACCACTTGAGCCACCACTGCCCCCTTTATATATATATATATATATATATATATATATAAAGCTAGAAGGCATATGGCTGCAAGAGTAATGATATCCAAACAGCCTATAGGACCACCTTGCATGAGCTCGAACCAACTGAGCCAGACCCTCCAGCACCTCAATGGGCTGACAAGCCCTGCTTGTCCAGTTTTGCCCTCCACACCTTGACCACGCCCAAGGCATCCACTGTTTCTGTCGAGGTGAATGGCACACCAGTCTTGACTCTTTACACCCTGACTCTGACCCAACCTGCAGTCCTGGCCTAAACTGCCAAGCCGATGGGAGCACTGTTGGTCACTTTCCTTACTACCTTTACCTCTTGTGTGTGTTCAGCATGTCACAACTGCAAGTTATTACAAATCGGAAACTGGATTTAGATCCCCTTCAAAGTGTTTTATATGTTTTTTTCTTAGCTTTCACAACTCCCACATAGATGGCTATGCCCTAAGGGCCTAAGCTCTAAGCTCTGAGAAGGCTACACACACTACTGTGGGAGTTTTGAAGCTTTTCTTTCTGAATCTTCTCAGGAAAGCTAAAAGTAATATTTCCTCGGTCATTTATGACGCTGATAAAACAAGAAAAACAGCATTTAAAAAAAATTTATCTTCATCTTCGTGTGCTTTATCCTGGCAAGGGTTATGGTAGGTCTAGAGCATAACTTTCAAAACACTCGGTGCTAGGTTGGAACACACCCTGGATGGGATACCAGTCCACCACAGGGCACCACACACACAAAATCACAGTCATTCATACCTAGGGCAATGTTGCCACCTGGACACGAGGAGTACATGCAGTGCTCCTCACCAAGTAACTCAAATTCACTATTACTAAATGTAATGTTAATATAATTGAACTGGTTTATATTTATAGGTAAATTTGCCGTTGTTGTAATTTTTCTATTTAGAGTAAATTCACAACAAAAATCTTGAGAGCAGACTGTCAATCTGCTTAGCAGATTATTTAGAAAGGCTCATCAGGCTGCTGTAACCTTCAAAGTCCCTTCTTCCATAGACTGCAATTATTTAATGGAGTCAATGCTGATAGTGTTCCTCAGATCTCTAGTTATTTGTCTTTGTTTTAATTCCAGTTTTAGTTGTGTTTCGTTTCTTCCAGCTTTGATCTTTAGCTATGTTGTTCTATTCCAAGTATGAATGAAAGACTGCTGTGGTACGATACTGCATGCATGTCTTAATGATTCTGGTTCTAGCTAGCTAGAAATACAAACATATGTCAGTAGTGCAGTTAAACTTTTGGATGCTGCTATGTGTATAAAAGGATTTAGAGCTTCAAAAACCACAACTAGCTCTGTTCAGGACTCAGTGGGAGGTAGAGGGTTCAGCAGGAAGTCTGGTTTGACAAGTAACAGTGTTTTTTTCTTCTATTCTCTCTTTATGTACACAGAAAAAACAGATTGTTGAATACCCATGCTGTCAGCCATGTACCCTGTCTATGCTTTAGTGTTATTAAACCTTCGCCTTGTGTCTCAGTCGGTAACACAACAGAACATTTACATTTTTTTAATAAAGCCTGGTTATTTTTATTAGTTGTGGCATTAAATAGCCCATATAAAATCCCTGCTGTGATCAAAATATGCATTTTTGCATATAATTCTTGAAAAAGCAAACACTAGGCTGAGATCCAGAGCAATTCCTTTGAGCTCTACTCCTTAGTTAGTGCAACCTGCACACATACAATTATAAAGTTTATTAAACTTTAGCTCTTGTGCTGCTTCCTGCTTATTATTTTCAAGGCAGGAAATTGTGACAATAGCACAACTGGGATAGTGTCCAATAAAATAAAGATAATTTCTTTTGAGACACAATAACTTTTCACAATACAATAACAGATAAAAAATAAAGTGTTGTGAGCAAGCAGTTTTCACTGAAACATCTTGGCAAAAGAAAATGCAATATAAAAGGAGCATAACCTAAAAACCATTTAAGCTTTTGGGTAACATTTTATAATAAAGGTAGTTTATTAAAACTTTGTGAGCATTTGCATCAGGAAATAGAAATGAGCTATTCATAATCTTCAAAAATATGAATGTTATTCATCTACTGTTGATTCTAGGTTTTGTGAAGTTCACTGTACTGCAGTGAGATTTATTAACTCAAATTAGTATGAAACATCTCAAGGTGGATCTCTCATCTTGAGGATGCAGAAGATAGTGATAGGTGGAGAGAGATGATTCGCTGTGGCGACCCCTGAAGAGAAAAGCCAAAGCAGTAGAGGTATGAAACATCTCTAAATGCTATGATGCTGATTGGTTGACTATTTTATAAACTGTTAGAGATATATGTGCCATTGGAAATTGGGTCATTTTCAAATCCCAATCCAAATAAACTTGTATTGAACTCCAGATCCTTCAGTCCACCAGTGTGCAGTCAGTGCTGGGATGCCCTACAGACATAAACACCCAGCCAGTGGGAATGGATTAGCACACATCCAAATGTATATTTGTGGATTGAGTACCATAATCGAATAATAATCCTATCAGCATTATGGTCTTGTGGGATGTTAGATCTTAGGGCTAGGCCTCACATTCACCAGATGATGAGGAAATCAATAAATATTTCCTACAAAAAAGTAACAAACCAACAGACTTACACTTTAAGTGTTCATGTTAAGCCTGGCTTACATTTTCTAAACCTACTTACATTCTAAAACCTACATTTTCATTAAAACGTGGCAATGAAATGTTTCTATATTAAATGATGAAATAGCAGTTCAGGTGATCGAAAATGTAACTGCAATAGTGAAGTATTTGTTCATTTAACTGCTTTTGATAAAATCCAGTGAAGCTTATATGTACACTGTGCAAATCTTTGTGGGAGGAAAGATTAAAATACATCAGACAACAGGACTTTAATAGGTAATTTTGGATTTGAATGGGTATTATTATTATTATTATTATTATTATTATTATAAAGAACAGAATAGAAAAGTGAAATAACATGCACCATAAATCCTCATTTCCTTTGTGTCTCCTTTTTGGCTGCCTTTGGCTCTGTAGTGCAAAGTAACCTTGATGGCTATCACTTGCTATAAGAGGATACATTTATGCAGAAAATGGATTTGAACTTCATTTTTAGGACTTTGGCAGCCACTCAAATACTTCAGCCTGTGGAGTGCGTGAGTGACTCAGCAACAATTGAGATACATAAGCTGGGGATAGATTCCTCATCTTTAAAATGTGATGCAAGGAATATGACTTATTTGAATGATCATGCTATTTATGTATTCTGTGGCATATGCTTTAGAATAAACATTTTACTTTTATTCTGATAAAGTTAGCCTATTTAAACACATGATATGTAAATGTTTTGGACAAATGCCCCTGTTTTTTAGAATAATGGGCCTGAAGGAATGTCATTTATGGTAGAGTTTTGTTTCTCATTATTAATAAAATTATGTATCCATTTTGTTCTGTCGGATGGAATTCTATTTATCATATAGTAAAAAATAAAGTTTCTGATTTGCCATTATTGTACTATGTAGTGTATGTATACAGTGAAACCATTTGGGATTTAACTGAAGATTGCTTTCATAACTTAAACATTATAATTTATGGGTTTTCCTTATCGTTTTTTAACAAGAATGCCGATTTTTACTTTTAATGACGTACTGATTTGGCAGCATCCTGCAGAGCTACTGCTGGAGGAGGTATACAATTAGGATCATTGAGAATCAAAAATATTATCACTCAATATCACTCTCTATTACTATATAATATTATCACTCCAAAGCAATTCCTTATGCAATGTAACAGGCTGTAATCATAGCAATAAATGTCCATTACTTTTAAGCAATCATTACATTTAAAACTATCTGCATTATATATGTTGCATTACATTTCTCAATAATGATGACTGACAGGATAAATATTTCAAAAACTGGCTGGCAGAGTTATCTGACAGCCATCAACTTTGACCTCTTTCCTCTCTACTTAGACTACTTTCATACAGAAGCTACAATTTGTATCAGAACTGGCAGAAATACATCCTAATTACATCAGAATGCATTCCATTACTAACCAAAAAAAAGTATTAGGAAAAACTGTGTAATCATGCAAAATCTCTGTCCAGGAGATGAATCACAGGTGTCACCGGGTGCTATTTTTGGACTAATATCAGGGGTTTAATTAAAATCTTGCACATTTTAATTATACAGTGAGGTCAATTTTAATACTGGAATCTCTCGTATTCCTCTAAATGGCAGAGTGTGAACCTAATGTATGCGAAATATGTAAACTCCAAAAAGTATCGCAGCGATAACTCTCCCACTCTTTCCTAAACGCCTCTCACACACAACCAGTAAATGCTCTAGATACTCTGCTAAGAAGATATAAGGGACAAAAAAGATACAGAATCATGCTCCGTATCAGTCTGCTGAAAATCAAGCCAACAGGTGGCAGGCTAAACTGTTGCACCCTATCCATCAAGGTAATCTGCAGAGCATTCAACCATTCATAACCTGACCTGGAAAACAAGAGGAAGACAGTGAGAGGGAAAAAGCAAAGCTCAGGTCTCCATGACAACCCCAACCATTAAGCTGGGCAAAGGACCCCAGCAGAGATAATGGATATATTTTTGCATGAATATATTTCAGCACCGCTGCCTCCTGGACATGGGCTCATCCATATTTGACTGAGAAAACCTCGCCACCTAAATAAGGTAGAACTTAAAGCAAAGACTGGTCCTGGAAGTACATGTGTGTGAAAGTCTTGTTATAAAAGCCATGAATAACTTATTTTAATACTCCAGTGAGAGTGTAAAATAACAGGTGTGTAAAAGTGAGAGGAATCACGGCAAGTGGTTTTAGTACTGATACTGTACATGCACAAATTGTTCATTCATTCATTGTCTACCACTTATCCGAACTATACTCAGGTCACGGGGAGCCTGTGCCCATCTCAGGCATCATTGGGCATCAAGGCAGGATACACCCTGGACGGAGTGCCAACCCATTGCAGAGCACACACGCACACAAGCGCGCACACGCGCGCACACACACGCACACGCACGCACACGCACACGCGCGCACACACACGCACACACTTTAGAGATGCCAATCAACCTACAATGCATGTCTTTGGACTGGGGGAGGAAACCGGAGCACCCAGAGGAAACCCCCGAGGCACGGGGAGAACATGCAAACTCCACACACACATGGCAGAGGTGGGAATCAAACCCCCAACCCTGGAGGTGTGAGGCAAACGTGCTAACCACTAAGCCACCATGCCCCTGCACAAATTATTGTTTACTTAAATTTAAGTGGAAATAGGCCTATCTGTTTATCCATATCATTTCAATTCAGTACATTTCAATATTATTGTATAACACTTTCAACACTGTCACAAAGCAGCTTTACAGAACTATAAATATAAAATATTAAATATAAATTTTAAATTCAGCCCTAATGAGCAAACCAGAGCATGGAAGACAAGGAAAAACTCCCACATTTCCATTTCATTTATAGCATTCCACATCTATTACACTATTAAGCATTATCAGTAAACTGGATCTTATAGGAACATGCATAAAATGTAAAAAGTAAAACACCTCTATCTCACTGTCTTACATTACATTTACCAAACTGCACTAAAGAAGTGATTTGGAGTTGTCAAAGATGATTGTCTCCATGAATACTACTGCATTCAGGTGCCTTGTATGGTTTGGTTTGTTACATTAAAGTCCATTAAAGTCATTTTCTGAATCACACAGATAAGCGTTATTGCAGGACACAATATGAGCAAATATTGGTTAAAAGATTTTACAGGTGAAATATACTTCCATTGTATTGAGGTCCATTGCTATTAGCTATTAGCTAAGACATCTTTAGCTAAAAACTAACGATGTCTCCTTAAAGGAACTGGTTTGTAATAAATTTTCGATCTCACCTCTAATCAGCACACCTGTTGTATGTGTGATTACTATTGCTAAGTATTTTAATCTGTTTTCCCCTGTTAACGAAACAATAACAAGCTGTTGGAGAAGATGTCTTTATTATACTTTTCATTACTAATGAGTTTCTTAGTACGAATAAGAAAACTCTCATAATCACTCTTATTCTACAGGTCATCTTTTTTTTAAAAGGCCATAATCACCATTACTTTATCACTATCCGCTCTCACAGCACATAAACGCACAGACAGACACCTTCAAGCATCCCCTCGAATTCCTCTCTACACTGTGAAACTACCTTCCTGAAAGTCCTAATCAAGACACATGAATTTACAATCAGCATCCTGGCAGAATAAGCTAATTAAGTACCGGCTACACTGCGGTGGAACAGCTGTTTTTCTGATCGTCTCATGTTCAATTATCTCACCCCTACCCCCCCATCAGTACGGATTTGAATGAAATAACAATTATCATTAAAAGCAATCTAGGTGCTCAGCTCAAGTCCTTCTTCCTTTTTCACTGCAATGTTTCTCATTCTGTCTCTTTCAAAGATAGCTGCTCAATAGGTGACCTTTACATCTATATATAAAAATAAAAGGTCATTGCAGTGTATTGGCTAACTAATCAAGCCTGTGTTTTTTTTCCTCCCTGAGCTTTATTCTACCACAGCAGTACTATCATTCAGCCTTACACACACACACACATCTTACCTGTGCTCCCACTTAAGCAGTAAGGGTGGATTCACAAAACAGGAATGTGGATAAGATCTCTGAGTAGTAAATTAGAGCTAGTCTGTTTTTGCTGAAGTGCTTGACTCCCTGCTATGAAAAGTAACGTCATGTTTAACTGCTTGCATGGGTGGTATGAAATAAACCCCACTGAAATTTACACATAACAAAACTTCAGATAAAGAAACAGAGGGCTGGTTGAAAAGTAAGTAGTCTAAGAACACTGGGAAGAAAAATTATTATGAAGTGACATGAACGGAGTAAATCAGTATAACTGGATAAGCTTAAAGGTTGTAGGCTAATTGGTGTCTCTAAATTGTTGGTAGTGTGTGAATGGGTGTGTGAGTGTGTATGCAGCTGTGCACTGTGATGGGTTGGCACCCATGGGGTATCCCCTGCCTTGTGCCTCCAGGATGTCTGTGACAATGGGTAGGATAAGCAGTACAAAAATGTATAGATAGATGGATGGATGGATTATCTCACAAATAAAAGCCAGTTATTTCACTTTTTTCCAAACACACACACACACACACACACACACACACACAAACACAATCGTATTCCTCTCTCTCTCCTGCTATCCACTGACATGGCTTAAAATAGGACCATGGAGACACGCTGAGAGACTTCTCATTCTGTTTTTCCCTCCTTATGCAGAGACTCCCGAAGGCAGGCTGGTGTGTACTGATTAAACTGTATAATTATCTGTAATTAACAGTCATTAGGGTTGTTAAAGGTGCCCCCCATCAGGGTGGAGGTGCAGGTGCATTGGCTTGCCACAGTTTCACCATTCTCAAAAAAATCCCCCTGAACTACTGCAACTTTCAGCAGATAAAAAAAGTCACTTGGTGTCTGACTTTTGTGTCATTAGAGTTATGAAGATATTTTTGCTGACAAGTAAGAATAAGAAGAATAAGAGGCTGCCAGTTAGAAAACTCACTTTTAGATGAAGTCTTTAATTAAATAAATATAATAAAAATGTATTTATTATATTACATGGCAGCAGGAGTCTCTGTCAGCTTCTACAATAGGCCTTCTGCTTTGGAAGTGTTTTCTTCGTTGAGATTTTAACACAGTCAGCTGTAATAGAGTGCATCAGGGCAGTCGATGGATGACTTAGTAAATAGCTGCAGCATATATAAGGTGTATGGCGTATTGATTTAGGGAATATACTCCTTATTGATTTAGTGATGCTGTAGTGATGCTGTAGTGTAGCCTGTAGTGATGATCAGTCTGAAACTCTTGGTTGAAAATGGCGACGCTATATTTAGTGTCCAGTTCTTTAGTTCTCTGATCTAAAGTCACCTTTAGTGGGGACATATTCTATCTGTATTTCATTACTGTACTGTATTTATTTTTAAAGTAGATTTCTACTTTACTCAAGATATATCAAAATTGCTTAATTCTCTTGCTTAGTAATGTATAAAACAAATAAAAAACATTGCATCTTACATTTTATTTTGGCCTACCAAAGTATTAAAAATCTCAAGTCATGGGATTATTTGATCGTTTTTTTATTTTTTAATTATTTGTTTATTTGTTTAATTATAAGTTGTTATGCCAACCAGTTGTGCTTCACTTGTTTTTGTTTGTTTACCACATCCAATTAAATTCACATCAATGCCAAATAAAACTTGGCATAACTGTGATAACGGGTCTGTTTCACAAACAAAAAATGATTTCTGCTTTGCCTTGCAATGTTTTTACATCAGCACGACCATCTTCACTCACAGAAGAAAAGATTTTCAGCACTGAACTGAAAACTTTCAAAGATGTGTTCAAATTAAACAATCAGAAATGACAGACAGACAGACAGACAGACAGATAGACAGATAGACAGATAGATAGATAGATAGATAGATAGATAGATAGATAGACAGACAGACAATCAGACAGAGGGATGTATATATATGTATATACATAGATAGATATGTATAGATAGATAGATAGATAGATAGATAGATAGATAGATAGATAGATAGATAGATAGATAGATAGATAGATAGATAGATAGATAGACGGACGGACGGACAAACATTTACTTTTTCTCCTGAATACTGGACTATGTTTAAATGTAGTTTCTTTTATACTTTTACTCAAGTAGACTTGTCACAGTACCTGAGTGTCTACTCAAGTAGAGTTTCTTAAGAAACTTTCTTAACTCATCACATTCCATATGTAGGACTTTTGTTAAACTGCTGAAAGTGTCTTGAAAATGAATACAATATGATTAACATGTTCTGTTGCAGAAAAAATTGCATTATGTTAGGAATTAAAAGTAAACTGACTGCACTTGTATAAACCGCTTCAAACCTGCAAACTAATTAAGCATTAGTGTAAGTATTTATCTTCTTTAAAGTTACCATGTTAGTCAAGTTACCAAGTAAATGGAAAAAGGAGACTATAATATCTTTGTACAGCCTGATGACAGCTCTGTAACAGCACAGAGAAGTCAGAAGGAAAAAAACCCACTCATTATGTGGCAGTAAGTATTTGCTTCTCCTTGATAAATGAGAGAAGTCTGTTTTTATGCCGGTTTTCATATCAGCACACATTAGACAGGAAAGAGAAAGAGGTGTTTTACTGAATTGTATTGCACTGTATTTCATTATACAGTACAGTGGTTTCTGAAGATAGGTAAAGTGACAGGCCCAGACTGAGTGAAAAATACATTCAAAAAGAATTTTAATTACAATTAATCCCTAACTCTGCCTGGGCTTTTCAAGATAGCACATTTTTCCTGACGACACTGCACATATATGTCCTATATGCACTAATCCCTTTCTTTAGAGAATATTTTTTCCTCACAGCTCTACTTCTACTATTTTTTTAAAGGTATGAACTATTTCCAAGGTATACCAGTGGTCCTTAAAGTGGAAGGAGGTACTTTAAATTCCTTTTTAAAAGAAAAATAAATTCTTTTACAATGTAAAAGATATAGTATTAGTACAAATGATTCATTTAGCCAAAATGGAAAACAAACACTTTGTTTTAAATTGTGTTTCTCTTTTGATAGTTGTAGACAGAATGTAGTAGTAGGAATTGTGTCACTATTGTAATAAACATTTTTCAATGTTACCAAATTGTTCATTTATTCACTACAAGATTCTGAGATTAGATCTAATATACAGAGATTAATAGTAAATAGATTTTAGAGATTTTTAGGGATCTAAAACTGTTTGGAAAATCTATCAAACACAAGCTCCATCCTTACATGTTATTACCCCAAAATATTCCAATACTAGAAGGGCTTTTTAATGTGGAGTTTTAATGACTTTAGAAACAACAAACAATTCTTGTTCTGGCTGATTCAGTGTTGATTCACATGATTTGCTGTTATGTTGTTTACAGAGATAGCTCTAGTATCTGTAGGACACCTTGGAGTTTCTCTATCACAGTAGATCATTTATTAACAGCTGTTAGAGTAGATGTTTTATCAACAGTTAAAATGTGAGGAGAGCTTCATTCATTTTACCAATTCTCGGGTGTTCCAGACTGCTGGCGGACATTTTCAATCGGTATAAACAAATGAACTATTTTACCGTCACAAGTCTGATGTAAATTTAGTTTGGATGCTGTTGGCTTTCACTGTGGGATGTTTTTACCTTTGTTTAGATAACCTTACACAGAGTTTAAGTAGTTGAAGATAACACATTTAAATTTGAGATGTTTATGAACAAGCACTTCTCTGAGAGCAGAAACTGGTTTAATATCAATGTTTACACCAAAGATATAAACATTTGTGTAAAAAAAATGAACCATTTTTAGTTTTTCTGAAACATTTCTATGGATTTTGCTCCATGTAGGCAGAAATACTTAGGAAAACTACAAATTCATAAAGCCCTGAATGTCTACTTTCATCTGAGTCATGAAGCATCACTGTGGAGTGGTGACATGACAAAGAAATTTCATGCTGAATATGGGCACCACCAATACAGGAGGAAATTCAATTTTTTGGCCTCTGGCAAAAAGAGTTTAATGTCACTTAAAAGTCAGTGACCCCAATTTTAAGGCCTCATATTATTTTTGCTTATACAGCACCTTAGGCATGTCAAGCAGAATATGGTAATATATCCACAGAGTTAGATAGGCCATGCCAAGTATTTAGCTTAAACAAATCAAATGACTGCATTTTAAGAGCAGGTAAGAGTTTTTGCCAACATATATATTTAAAGAGAATGCGCTGAGAAAGTCTGAACTAATTTAATTCCAAAAATGTGATTTCTCATTTGGTTAAAGGCGTATTCTCGGACTGGTGGTGTGAGGTAAGATGAGCCATGCAGTATGTGCTATGTAACTTTAAGAGTTAATGTATTTGTCATGGATTTTTCCCTACACGGTGCACATCACAGGTGAACATGAGTGCTGTTTTGAATTCATGTGATGTGGTGTTGTAGTCCTGTGACTGTGTCTGTACATGCACATTTTATTTCCTTCTTGTCTCTGCCCCTATTATCCAGTGTTTTCACCTGTACTCAGTTCTTCCTCGTCTTTTTGTGAAGTCTTGTACATTTGTCTCATTCAAGTTATGAGACATGTTTCTAGGTACTTAATATCCTGTGTCCAGTTCATTCTGTTTGCCTGTATTTTGGTTTTCATCATGGATGATCTCTGTTTGTTTTGCCTGCATGTGTTATGGCCCACACTATGAACTTCCTGATAATGATTCATGCCCCAAATACACACACACAATTTGACTAATCACAGTAAAAAAAAAAATAATTAAACCTGAAAAAAATCAATTATTTAAAAAAAATAGAATTATTTTTGCTTTTATTTTTTTTATTTGTATTTTTCTACAAATACAATTTTAATATTATAAATTTTTTTTTTTTTTTTTTTTTTTTTACAAATGTAATACTGCTTTTTGTTTTTTTTTTGTTGACAAATACAATTTTCTTAACAAATGTAATACTGTTGAGTAAATGAGAATATGTCCTAAAACTGAAAACTAGGGCTAGGGTTATGGATGAATTATTTCATCTAAAAACAAGATTATTTAAAATACCAAATAAAGTAACACCATGTTCGAAAAGTGTTATACTGACTCTACATTCAAATCTCTGAGTTACATCAGATACCTACACTGTGCTACTGTGTGGTCCTGAAAGATACCTGCTGTTCCTTTAAAGAAACTGCACAAAAATCAGAGCACAGTACCTAACAGACTTATCAGGAAAAGGAAGAGTATATTACGGCAGTCTTATTCAGTTAACATTGGCTTCCTATTAGGTTTGGTATTGACTATAAAGTTAAAAGCTTTTTTAATGGGCTAGCCCCAGCATATCATGTTGATCTATTGAATCATCAAGGCCCATCCCATCCACTTTGCTCGGCTGACACAGGCTTAATTCTGAACCCTAGGATTCCTGACAATTCAGTTTGTGCAAGAACATTTTTATATGGTATCCATTTCATAATAACTTTGTAAAAATTTTAGAAAAGCAGAAGACTAGAAGAGTTTTTGCACAAACATCAGTCTGTTTATCTATACTTTTTATATGTTTTATTTGATTTGTTTAGTTCTAAGCCAGGTTTTAGCCAAAGTGACTAAAATAAATGGCAGAATTTAATCCAGTTATTCCAGTTCTTCAATCCAGTTATTCCAGTTCAACTGTTACCTTGTGTAAAAGTTTTAATCTCATGACACAATCACGTGAATACAAAATACATTACAATTACTGTTAATAGGAATAACACCCATCTGCTAAAATAAAATAGTTATTTTTTTCAAATTCTTGATACAATACCAATATTAAAGCTGAATGATACAGCTGAATAAAGAATGATACCAGCATTCTCTGATAGTTTCAAAAGGCACTCAGCATGCTTTTCAAGCCTAAGGGTAATCCACCTGAGAATTTCCTGTAAGTTATTACTAGCATGTTATTTTGTGTTTAGCTTTTGCTTTCGTTACAGTATCCAGTAAATCAAAACTTGCAGTAACAATGAGTATCACTGAACAAGAACAAAATCCGTTCAGAGAAATTTGCGACTTTGAGACCACCATTAGATCTGAGTGCTTGAAACATTCATTCATTCATTTTCTACCGCTTATCCGAACTATTCTCGGGTTACGGGGAGCCTGTGCCTATCTCAGGCGTCATTGGGCATCAAGGCAGGATACACCCTGGACGGAGTGCCAACCCATCGCAGGGCACACACACATTCACTCACACACAAACTACGGACAATTTAGAGATGCCAATCAACCTATTATGCATGTCTTTGGACTGGGGGAGGAAACCGGAGAACCCGGAGGAAACCCCCGAGGGAGAACATGCAAACTCCACACACACATGGTGGAGGCGGGAATCAAACCCCCAACCCTGGAGGTGTGCGGCAAATGTGCTAACCACTAAGCCACCGTGCCCCCCGTGCTTGAAACATTTATTTTCAATTTTCAGATTTATTTAATAAAAAAATACAAATATAAGAATGTAAGTGAACTCTCACAAGCTACAACATTTAAAATATAACTAATCCGTTAGAGCAATTCCAGTAATCAGTTCATTCATCACACAGCAGCTGTCCTCTGTTCCTGATAACAGATTTGATGACACATGTGTTTGCTCAACATTTACTGTAAAATGAACAACATGAAAAGAACCTAAAGATATAACGATGTATATATGTACAAGCTGTATATATGTACAAATGTTAGTATGATAAATGATTAGTTAATTATATTTTGCTTGATACTTCTAAAAGAATCTTTTCAGTCTAATATCAAGCAGCATAAATTGAAATTATAGCACAGTTCAGTTAAAAGATTCTTAAATCAGTCACAATAGTTCCAGTCATTAAATTTATGCGCTTGCGCCAATACATTATTGTATCTATAATAACAGATCATACACAGAGGCTTGTATCCTTGACGCTCCAAACAAAGGTTTATAACAAATTTATTTATTTTATTTTAAATTTTAAATAAAGTGCAGTTTAAGCTCTGGTTAGGAAACATTTATTTATAGAAGGAGTCTCTTGTATCAGTGCTTTGTAACAGTCATGGTGCTTTGCAAAGTTTCCCAGCACAGGAAAATCTGCTGATGAGGTTTTTTGTTGTTTGTGGTTTTTTGTTGCTATAACTGAAGTGATCACAGGAACTAACTTGTCATGCAAACCTTCCATGAAATTTCATTTAAACCATTAACTATAACAATATTCACTGTAACAAATCATTGTGGTATAATCATAATATCACCTGCACAACTGTGAGGTTATACAAAAATAATCCAATTTTCTTTGCACAGGTCCTTATCACACTGCCTTGCACGCTCTGTCGGGTGTTATTTCTTACTTACTATTCTTTTTTTTTGGAGAAGTCTTAATAGAAAATTATCAAGACTGTAGGCTGAGCTTCCCTAGTTGCTCCTAAGCGACACTGAAAAAATTCTAATTAAAATAAATTCACTTCATTAAACGCTCTTAAATGTTTATTTGGTATAATAATACACATTACTGAAAATTAATTTTAGGATCAAATCAAGAAAGTAATATACAAACCAATATTTTAAAAGATAAGAAAATAATAAAGATTTGAATAATGACTCCATAAACAGGCTCAGAGATAAGAGCTGGAAAAAGGCAGCTCATTAGTGAGTTTGACCTTCAGCCTTCCACATTTGTATCCATGCTCTGGTGCATGCACACACACCCTAACATACACACAAACATACACACACAACTATTTCTGAGAGGATCTTCTATTGACATAATTATTAATGCAGCTATTGTTATAATACTCTAAAATCTAACCCTAAATCTAACCTCAGTAACCAAAAGGAACCATTTTTGCTCCTTTGGAAAGCACAAAAACCACACACATCTCCCAACAGCATCCTTCTTCATAACGCTAACATAATTTGTACAATGTGCACTGTCAAATTCCTCAAATCTCAATCTGATCGAGCATCTGTAGGATCTGCTGCTAACATCGTGCTGAAAGATATGACAGCACACCTTGTGGAGTCCATACCTAGATGGCTGAGGGCTGTTTTGGAGGCACAAGGGGAACCTACACAATATTAGGCAGGTGGTTTCAATGGTATGGCTGATCGATGTAGATATAGACATAACCATCTACCATAAACCCTATCTTTTCTGATTTCTAAAACTTGCTAATACTGTTGAAAATCTAGTCTTTTCAATATTTTCAGCATTTACATAATATATGTGATGCATAGATAGATAAATAAATAAATAAATAAATAAATAAATAAATAAATAAATAAGTGAAGTTGAAGTGATATTAAACTCATGCTATTGTTTGTATTGAGTCAACATATTCTGCTTGTATTTGCACCAGTTGCTTTCTTGTTCTCTGGTTTCTTCCCATCTCCCAAAAACATCCCATTCACTACAGTTTCATCTCTTTCATTTCCCAACACAACATTGGCAATGAAACAACGCATATTTAACACGACTTTGCTGAATTACATGTCTCCATGAATAGTCACTGAGCATCCATTTTCACAGAAAGACCTCAACTAATTAAAAAGGAGTTGGTGTGGGCTAAATACTCACAGGTGGATGTGTTAGGGGGTGGGAAATAGATAACATGGCGAGCTGGTTCTTACCCGAGAGGCTTCTCTAGCCGACTCCCTAGGGAGCCTACTATCTCCCCCAGAGTACAGCATGCCTGTCCCAGGAAGTCCTGCAGAGAGAGAGAGAACAACAGACAGAGAAAGAGAAACATGTTACACATTCTCAGAAATATTGTAAAAATGGCTTTTGCTCTATGCAGATTGCAATATATTAACCACAGTTACAATGACTATGTGCATTGCAGCTGAAAGCAGTGACACATGAAAAGAGCAGGTCATTACGAGTGCAGTAACTTTCTTTTACTTCCCTTGATCTGATCAGCAAAATGCAAAGGGACATATTCAGCCCTCACCTCTGCTCTAACAGCTGAAGCTTTGATACAAACCAAAGGGGGAGCTCAACAGGGCGAGCACCCAGCTCTTCCAGTACGTCCGTAATGAGCTACAGCTGACTGCAACTGTGTGAGTGGGATAAGGCAGTATGCAGCTCTTGGCTAATTTAGCTGAGAAGGTTATTAGGAAACTGGGCCAAGATTTTGTTTCTGCAGTGGCCAATGGAATCATGTGATGAAAGTTTGACTAACTTTTAATGGATTGGGCCATATATATAAAATTCAACATGTAGCACAAGTAGGCAATGAAAGTTTTATTGTTGGATTAGCTTTTGTACTCCAGCACAGTGAATCTGAAATAGAATAATGAATATCATGATACAGATGTATTGTTTTAGTTTTGTACTCTAGCACACAGGATCTGAAATACAATAATGATTATGACAAAGGCATGAAAATAAGCCTTAATTAGAGTGTATTTATATCCATGATGGATAAACAGTATACACTTTTTACATTGTAGTAGCATGTTAGTGTGTGTCTTGCTGGTATACATGTGTCAGATTCAGCAGCACTGATAGGATTTTCAGACCTCTGTTTTCATGAGACATAAGTTTTTCATAGTCTTACATCAAACCTTTGAAAACCTTACACATTAAAAAAAAAATCTCAACGTAAAACTAAACTTAGAAGCACTCTAACCAATATAGTATTTGAGTTTCATGCCTTTATTTTGCTTGATTTGTTGTGGATCTAAAATGTAAATGGCTGAGCACCGCTTCTGTGCAACTGGCCATGCCCATTGTGCCCTAGCTAGCTATTAAAATAAAACTCGAATGACTAACATTCTTCCAGATATACTAGACACAAAGAAAGCCATGGCAGTTATGGCTCCATTGCAAACCTTTTCCCAAAACATACTCTGCCATTTTTATCTTTTCACAATAAAAAACATTATTTCTGATGGTCTTATCTTTTTTTCCAGCCTCGTGGCAGGTTTTTTTTTGTCTATCTGAAGAACGAACAGTAGCAGACTCCAGAGACAAATGCAACATCTAAAACACTAAAACACTTAGTAATGACATCCATCCCAAGTGAAATGATCACAAGAGGACAGCTGCAATGGATAAACATTTAACTGGTATTTTCACAAGTCTTGAACATGTTATGTGCTTTATTCAGCATACCTTCAGTGTTGTCATACAGGGATGCAATAACAATCAAACAACAAGGAATGTCACTGTGTGTATCCCTTACAACCTTTCGGGTTTTAAATGATAAGATTACCTCTTAAGTGAAACACATTCATCCTTGTACATACCTGCACCTCAGTGCTTTACACATGATGAGGTCACAGACCTATTTTGCATTAACCAATAATATTTGTTATGCAGAGTTATATTTGGTATGTTTTTTGTGGTCCTCTGATGTACCGTACTCTTCTATATGGTGCACCCAATATGAAACACGCATACATCCCTTCAGACGTTATGTACCTGTTCATCACTGTAGCAGCTTTAGGTCAAAATATGATTTTCATTGACTTCATATCAGAAGTGGTCAACATCTGAGTTTTTTTGTTTTTTGTCGGGCAGGAGCCATGACATAACCATAAAGTTATGTGTTATATTGAGGAAATTAAAATAGTAATAGTAGTAATTCTAGGAAGCTGATCAATGTCCTGCTAGCAAGACTTCAGACTTCAAACCTTACACCATATACTACAATAATCCATCTTACAAGTAAACAAAAAACAAAAATGTCCTCCTCCCAGGAGGAGTGAAAAGCACATTTCATCATATTCAGGATGCTGGAATATGAGCTAGTAGCTGTCTTGATATGACAAACAGACTGTTGAGAATGCGCAATTTCTGCCCCACTTTCATGCCGCACTGCCTTTCTCTGGCGGGATTCAGGACTATATACTATATAGTCATGTATAGACTATATATTCATGTTTGAATACAACATAAAAATGGGGTTAAATTGTGTAAATGTTTGTCAGTGGGTGTTACTGTATGTATTGTTCTAGTTATAATACCTTTAGTATAGTTAGTAAAGAAACATAATTACAGTGGTGGAGCTTATGGACCACTGCTGCATCTTTGTTGGTAAATTTCTATTGTATACTGGGTAACAAAAAAACATCTGTAGAGTTTTGTGTCATCAAATATACCCAGTGTACTGAGTCCAATGAAAAGATTTTTTTTTTTTTGCATTGTTTGTTGCAAATAGGTACCACAAAAGTGTATCAGGGTTAAGGTAGGTGCTAGTGAGAACAACAGACTCGGAGAGGTAATTTTTACAAATGTAACATACTGTTTCTCTATACAGACAGTTTGATGCACAGCTTCATCTTGCTTGCTGTGTTTTATTGACTTATTATGCCAAAATGTATGCGGTAAATGGAATTGCCATAACACTGCTAGTTGCAGCTAGTTGAAGAGGATGGGCTTCGGTCCCATCACCGAGCTGTTTACAGCTATTTATAAAACTCAGCATTAACTCTGACACTCCTCCATTCCCATGAGCACTACCAATTACTGTTCAAGGCTCCGCCGACAGATCCGATAAAGAAAAAGAAACACAGGCATCTCTCTTTCTTGTAAACAGAGGAATAAAAACATACTTTGCTCCTCTATCCCTATGGCCATCTTCCTTTAATTTTCACCTGCTTCCGACAGCACAGTAAATCACATGTTAGCACATCCAGTAATGAGTTCGGCCTGGACTGAAATCCCTGGGAGGTTACTGACTGGATGCAGGGGGTTTGTCTCTACTAGTTGGACTTGCGAGGATGCTATTGATTTTGTGTGTGTGTGTGTGTGTGTGTGTGTGTGTGTGTGTGTGTGTGTGTGATTTTATTGTCTGTGATGTCACAGAAAGTAAGAGAAGCAATAAGAAAAGCTTATATCTGATTTGTGAGATCATTTGGGGAAAGCTGTTTATAGTCATGGGACTTGAGTGAGCAAGTAGAGTCTCGGGGAATGTTTTCAATTACTCTTCAGTGTTATCTGTGTATGTGTCTGTGCCTCCTGGGGTAAACACTACTAGCACAGATGCACAGGAGCGATGTTTCTGAATCAGCACTGAGCTTGAGGACCAGATAATGATTTAGATTTGTGCAAGAGGAGAAGGAAGTTAAGTCAGGCTGACACAACATGTGCTCATTTGTACAGGTGAGTGGATGGGGTAACAGTTTCTCTTGTAACGTGGATGAATTATATGTTTAACATAACTCTGTCTAGAGTGGATGGATTACAATATGTTTAACAGAATCATTTCTGTAGGAAATGGAGATGCATTACAGTAAGTAACTACCATTAATGCTTTATAATAAATTGCATTAAAGAGTGTGTCTACCGTGAGCAGACAGCAATCCAAGTGAGTCTGTTCATTAATTCGGTGTCAAGTCAGTAAGAGGCAAGTTTATATATATGCTGTTGTTCTTTCGGCTGCTCCCTGTTTGGGGTCGCCACAGCGAATCATTTAGTCCGCACATTTCAATTTGGCACAGTTTTTTTTTTTACACCGGATACCCTTCCTGACGCAATCCTCCCATTTTATCTGGGCTTGGAACTGGCACTGAGAGTTAACTCTTCAGTGGCTGGGTTAGCGCCTTGCCTGGGAATCAAACCCAGTCTGCAGAAATGAGAGCGTGGGATCCTGCTGCTGGACCACCAGGAGGCAGGTTTATATAGACAATACCGCTCAAACGTTTGGGATCACTTGCATATTTCAGCTTGATTTCAGCTACGGAGGAAGACTCCATCAGTCAATCCATCTTGTGGGAGATGCTCTAGGAAGCATGGGGTGAAATCCTATCAGATTATCTTGAAAATTGACAGCTAGAATGCCCAGGCTGTAATTGCTGCAAAAGCTGTTTTTTTTGATGAGGGCAAAGTTTGAAGAAAACATTCATCATTTCCATCAAAATCATTATTTCTAACTCTGATGTGCCAGCATGTCCTGTTCTTTTGTTATATTTTCTATTCAGACTAATTTCGTGTGTGTTTCCTTGGAAAACAATACAATTTTTGAGTGATCCCAAACTTTTGAACGGTAGTATATATAAAACATTTTATATTTTCAGTTACATTTATATTTTACAATATAAAGTATTTCCTGTGTTAATTCAGTTGGTGTATTTACTTTGCAATAATAGCTAAGATTTATTTTTGCTTTAGTATATTTTTAGTAGATTTTTAGTAGGTCAAACATTTACATACACTTTGTTAGTGTTTGGTGGCATTGCCTTTTATGTCACTGAATTCGAATCAAATGCTTGGGGTAGCTTTACACAGGTTTCTCACAATCTTTTTTCAGCATTCCTGTTAGAACTGGTTTAACTCAGTCAGGATTGTAGGCCTCGTCGCTCAGACACATTTTTTCAGACCAGTCCACACATTTTCTCTGGTGTTTGGGTCAGGGCTTTTTGTTGGCCACATCAATATTTTCCATGTTTTTTTAATAGCCATTTCAATTATTATCTGCTCTGTTAGTTGGGATTAAAATGGATTTGTTCTTGAAGAGAAAATACTATAATATAATATATTTAGTGAAGAGCCTCAAGAGTTACTCTTAATCATAAGCAGAGTTAATACTGCTGCTTATTAGCTAACCACTGCAATAAGTCACCTTGTTTTAAATATCTGCCATTGATTTGTCTCAGTGGATGATTTAGATTCTCCACAGGAGGCCTTGAAAAGCCTCACTTTCGAAAATCATACAGCCAAGGGAAACAAATAACACAAAGCCCAGTCACAAACAGAGCATTAAGAGATCTATCAATATTTCTTACTCACTAAGCTATATCAACAGAGGTCAACACTGAATAATCTTGTATAGCATCATCTTATATATGCCAGGGTGTGACACAACAAAGAAACACAGACCCAAAGGCAAAAGGGATGTTCTCAAATTACCAGACAAACCCGGGTCATAACTGTTATAGTTCACCGTAGACAATAATGTCAGCAAGATGGAGAATTATGCTGTCGTTTACATAAAGGCATTTCTGCAGGAAAACCTACTTCTGCCTTAATACCAAGATAAGATAAATAGATATTTGTGAGTAAGTGTATGTTTGCACTTTTTTTAAACACACAAAAAGAGCAGACCATTAAAAAACAGATTTGTGTACAGTGATAACAGATTAACAGATTCTCAAATTGAATATTATTATTTCAGTGAGGCACCAACTAAGAAGCCTGCTAAAAGTGTACTGGTTATAGGTAACTCTGTGCTACAACATGTGTAATAAGCTAGGTCTTAGGGCCATCATCAGCTGTAGGTAACTGTGTGTTGGGAGCCAGGATGCTGGATGCTGTACATAATTTCTGAAATTAAGACAAGCACAGGCTTTCTAAGGTAGTACAGATAGGAACAAATTATATATACCTTTGTCAGAAGTAACAATTGGGCTTCCATCCCTAGTCAATGGTAACTAAAGTTTCTGAAGGTAATGTCAAATGGCATACAGGTGCATCTCAATAAATTAGAATGTCATGGAAAAGTTCACTTATTTCAGTAATTCAACTCAAATTATGAAACTCGTGTATTAAATAAATTCAATGCACACAGACTGAAGTAGTTTAAGTCTTTGGTTGTTTTAATTGTGATGATTTTGGCTCACATTTAACAAAAACCCACCAATTCACTCAACAAATTAGAATACTTTATAAGACCAATAAAAAAACATTTTTAGTGAATTGTTGGCCTTCTGGAAAGTATGTTCATTTACTGTACATGTACTCAATACTTGGTAGGGGTTCCTTTTGCTTTAATTACTTCCTCAATTCGGTGTGGCATGGAGGTGATCGGTTTGTGGCACTGCTGAGGTGGTATGGAAGCCCAGGTTTCTTTGACAGTGGCTTTCAGCTCATCTGCATTTTTTGGTCTCTTGTTTCTCACTTTCCTCTTGACAATATCCCATAGATTCTCTATGGGGTTCAGGTCTGGTGAGTTTGCTGGCCAGTCAAGCACACCAACACCATGGTCATTTAACCAACTTTTGGTGCTTTTGGCAGTGTGGGCGGGTGCCAAATCCTGCTGGAAAATGAAACCCGCATCTTCAAAAAGCTGGTCAGCAGAAGGAAGCATGAAGTGCTCCAAAATTTCTTGGTAAATGGGTGCAGTGACTTTGGTTTTCAAAAAACACAATGGACCAACACCAGCAGATGACATTGCACTCCAAATCATCACAGACTGTGGAAACTTAACACTGGACTTCAAGCAACTTGGGCTATGAGCTTCTCCACCCTTCCTCCAGACTCTAGGACCTTGGTTTCCAAATGAAATACAAAACTTGCTCTCATCTGAAAAGAGGACTTTGGACCACTGGGCAACAGTCCAGTTCTTCTTCTCCTTAGCCCAGGTAAGACACCTCTGACGTTGTCTGTGGTTCAGGAGTGGCTTAACAAGAGGAATACGAGAACTGTAGACAAATTCCTTGATACGTCTGTGTGTGGTGGCTCTTGATGCCTTGACCCCAGCCTCAGACCATTCCTTGTGAAGTTCACTCAATTTCTTGAATGGATTTTGCTTGACAATCCTCATAAGGCTGCGGTTCTCTCGGTTGGTTGTGCATCTTTTTCTTCCACACTTTTTCCTTCCACTCAACTTTCTGTTAACATGCTTGGATACAGCACTCTGTGAACAGCCAGCTTCTTTGGCAATGAATGTTTGTGGCTTACCCTCCTTGTGAAGGGTGTCAATGATTGTCTTCTGGACAACTGTCTTCCCCATGATTGTGTAGCCTAGTGAACCAAACTGAGAGACAATTTTGAAAGCTCAGGAAACCTTTGCAGGTGTTTTGAGTTGATTAGCTGATTGGCATGTCACCTTATTCTAATTTGTTGAGAGAGTGAATTGGTGGGTTTTTGTTAAATGTGAGCCAAAATCATCACAATTAAAACAACCAAAGACTTAAACTACTTCAGTTGGTGTGCACTGAATTTATTACACAAGTTTCACAATTTGAGTTGAATTACTGAAATAAATGAACTTTTCCACAACATTCTAATTTATTGAGATGCACCTGTACTATACTCTGGTCTCAATATAAGTGGGATGATATAACTTACAACAGTTTATGGTTCCTGAACTGATGTCAGAATGATGGTGTGATATCAAAGTAGCAGTGGCGGACCGTGCATTTCACACCTAGGCCTTCAGTAGTGCTCCGTCTAAATCAACCCACCCCTCAAAAACCAATTTATGGTTATAAAAACCATCTTAATATGCAGAAATACAGTCTAAAGAGCCGTTGCATCGCAGATAGATAACTCCTGTAGCCACAATAAATGCCTTTATTGAATAGACAAACCAGGGGTGAACAAGTCTCCTCCTACTGCAGCTACAGCCGCAACACACATAAAAAACATCAATAATAACCTCATAAACTTGCAATATTATTTAGGAAAATCGCAACGTTTTACTCACCAAAAATTCGTATTATTTGTAAACAAAATCCATCCTCCTCTCTTTCCTCAAAAACAGTTCAATTACTCTGTTGTACAGATTATCCGTGCGCTTCAGTTCCATCACGATCCTATCCAATCAACGGGTCTGAATACGATGACGTTGCCATACGCCTGCTAGAGGGCCCTAGTGAAACCAACTCAAAATCTGATTGGTTGAAGCAAAAGTTTCATCGACATTTATTTTGTGTTAGACGGCCTGCAGAACGGATTGTGAAGGCCTCCGGGCAGACTTCTTTGACTTTGACCCTGCCTGGCAACAAATGATGGCTGAAATGTGATTGGTTAAATGCTTTAATACGAAAATACATGTCTGGAAGCAGGGGGGCACGGTGGCTTGGTGGCTTGGTGGTTAGCACGTTTGCCTCACACCTCCAGGGTTGGTGGTTCAATTCCTGCCTCCGCCATGTGTGTGTGGAGTTTGCATGTTCTCCCCGTGCCTCGGGGGTTTCCTCCCCCAGTCCAAAGACATGCATGGTAGGTTGATTGGCATCTCTAAATTGTCTGTAGTGTGTGATTGCGTGAGTGAATGAGAGTGTGTGTGCCCTGCGATGGGTTGGCACTCCGTCCAGGGTGTATCCTGCCTTGATGCCCTATGACGCCTGAGATAGGCACAGGCTCCCTGTGACCCGAGTGTAGTTCAGATAAGCGGCAGACAATGAATGAATGAATGTCTGGAAGCAGTGCAACCATCGGAAAAGCTGTGAAAGGAATCTGACAGACCATTTGGAATTATTTAATAAGTATTCATGGACAAAATATAATTAACATCAGTTTGTGTGTAATTTTTTTAGGCCAGCAGAGAAGGCCTTGCAGGCCCTGACGGTCCGCCACTGCAAAGTAGCTTTTCTTGACAAATGGGCTTCTTTTAACGCCCTTTTATGTCAGGGCGGTCTGTATCATATTTTTTGTAATAAACCTCAGGCCTAATTAATTATTGACAATCCAGGGTCGGGGCCATGCAGCAGACAAAGAGGTTTATACTAAAAGTCTGATAGTTGCCTGGAGGCATCACCCAGGATCCACTCTATTGAGACTGTCTGTTCCCTGAGTTAAACAAAAACATTGAAAATAAAACTCACACCTTGTAAAATGACTCACACTCAGAAGTCAGAATCTAAATAGTGTCAGACTAAACTGGTAATCTCCCAAACTCCCTGGAAGGAAAGCCCGCTCTACAGAAAAATCTGAAAGATCATAGATCAGTGCATCTTTCCAATCAAATTGAAGTACAATCTGCAAAGAAGATTCCTATTTAGCACAGTAGCAAAGCTAACTAGGAATAAGACAGCAACAGAAACATGGATTCTAACAATATTATTTTAGTATAAATGTAGCTTCAGACAATTTGATACCCAAATTAACCTGACCAATATCACCAAATCAGTGGAGCAAATAGAATACTTTAATCCAATCTAACATACCTAATTAACCTCAAAATAATCAACTTTTGTGCTACTTATCTGTGGCAGAAGGAGCATAGTTCAGTTGTTTTTGTGAATGGAGGGTGGGGTCTTGTATAAATGAGAGGGTGACCTAATGAATGACTGTTCACCTGTGTATAATTAATGATGTGCTATTTTTACCATGCTTCTCATGCAGTGAGTATGAAAATGCCAGCCTGAAACAGTGACAGAGAAAAGCAGCTTCCCTTGACAGAATTGCTGCATTGTGCATGAGCGTGGAGGGTTTTTGTTTTGGTTTAAAGCACATATTTGAGATAGAAAAGTCTATGCTGTAAAGCAGAGTGGCAAATAACCCACCAGACAAATCGAACACACACTCTCACACCTGGCTCCTGTGTCCTTACTTTTCCCAAACTTATTGAATGATATCTATTTTTAATAAAATACCAGAGGCTATCCAACCTCATGTAAGAATGATAAACTACTCCCTTATGATAGGCTATGTGCCTAAACCTTTTCAACTTTGAGGTTATCAAGCCACAGATTAAGAAAGCTGGTCTTAAATGTATGTACGCTCTCCAAGATCAAATTTTTTGATTGGAGTGTGGAATTGCGTGAGTGAATGTGTATGTGTCTGCCCTGCGATGGGTTGGCACTCTGTCCAGGGTGTATCCTGCCTTGATGCCTGAGATAGTGACCCGATTCTGGACTTGGAATATCCCATGATATGCCATGATAACATTCCTGCTTCCAGCAAAACAATAAAGATGACAGAAATCTTTAATTTTCTTACCAGAGCTTGAGTCCTTAGGGTTAGAATTATTATTTTATCTGATCTATGATCATTGTATAAAGCATTTCATCAAATTTATTATCAAATCAGTGATTTTGTGAAACTCTTGTAGCAGCTATGTGGACTGTGTAGTCCTACGGTACAACCCCGGTGCCACCAGTGAAGCCATTAAACCAATTACAAAAACACTCACTAGTGTACAACAGTTGGAGCAAGCAATATGATAAATTACTACTGGTCTGAAAAAAGCATAAATATAATGTAACGGTGTTACAGATATGTTTTAATAATTTAGGAGAAAGTCATTCAGATGGATACAGATGGATATTGCCCACTTTAATCACAAAAACTCCATATACTCACATGTTTGGAAAGATTGGTGCTCTTTGAGTCCACATCGTACCTACAGAATGGAAGAAAGAAAGAATTTTGGTCATCACTCAAGCTTTCAGGTCACATGGTGTCTATGAAAATCGAAGGGACCCTCCTCTAAAACTAAAAACTAACACAATACAACGTGAACAATGAATTCTAAGAACACCCGTATAGCTAATTAGTCTTTTGTGTTTCTACACAGGGAAAAAAGATAGAGGTTGACCACTTCATCTTTTTTTTTTAGACAGATCATTAGCCAGATGATGATTCATACACGATTATGTTCTAAAGAGACAATCTCTGTATGTCACGCCTCATCTTCTTAAGACGCGCTCGGCTGACCTGGCCAAGCATCGTGATTTCGTTTGAAACTACTGCAAGTAATTTCACACTTGAGAACATGGAAAAGGCACTCTGTTTTCGCACTGATTCCGTGTGGACATAAATTAAGAACTATTCTTACATGTTTCAAAAAACATGGTTTGTGAGCAAGAAAATACAATACAGCAAGATTAAAGGCTGTAATAGAAAGTAGTACGTTTGGATGGCACGCCAGGTTTGTAAACTATGAAATACAAGCTTATTGTTATTATTTAGATGCTCCACATCACATTCTGAGATAAAAGCCTGCTGTTCACTTTCATCTGCACAGACTCACGCACACTGTATCTCTGATCAAGATACAAAGTGATTTTCACTTGTTGTCAGTCATTTCTACCCCTTTTTACTCTACTGTCTTGTTTGGTTGCATTCATGAGTGCACAAAACTGTGCTATGTGTATTGTTATGTGAGCATACAATACATCACCTCAGCAATATATATATATATATATATATATATATATATATATATATATATATATATGTCATATATATATATATATGTCAGTATTTATTTATGCATTTCTATAATAATAATAATAATAATAATAATAATAATAATAATAATCACACTTCTTATTTTCATTGTGTTTTTACAGTCTGAATTCCACTTCAGTAGTAATGTTACTTTTGGTAAGGTTTTGTGTTGGTAATGTGTTACAATAAGAAAAAAAAATCTAGCCTACCCAATGGCACAAATATCTACAATTTTGACCTATCAAGAGTTTGGACATCAACTGCACCAGTGTCACAAGTGGAGGTTAAAATAAAAAAAATTAAAAAAGTCCAGTCGTGCTCAATCATGCAATTATACAAACAGCCAACCATGTGACAGCAGTGCAATGCATAAAATCATACAAATACAGGTCACGACTTTCAGTGAAGGTTCACGTGTTTGTTGGTGGCAGACAAATTGTTTTGAGTATTTAAGAAACTGCTGATCTTGTGTGTTTTTCACACACAAGAGATTAAGCACAATGGTGAAAAACAAAAACAGCCATTGACTGGCAGTTCTGCAGGTAGGAATGATTTGCTGATGAAAAAGATCAGATGATAATTTCTAGTATCGTTGGCATGGATGAAGTGTACAGTTACTCAAATAAGTACTCATTACATGGCAAAGCATAACACGTCTAACCTTGAGGGAAACAACACACCGAGGTCCACTACAACTCCTTCTCCAAAGGAATCTGAGGTTACTGGACTGGATTCACACTGCCTGCTCTTCAACAATCCAGCAAAGTTTACTTGATCTAAAGTAGCCTTTCTATTGGGCTATTCTTGTCTGACCTCTCTCACCAACAGTTTCTACCCGGTGAACTGTCACTCACTTTTCTTTGTTTAAGTGCAACACATTTTTTTAATCCATTTATTATTAGACTACAGTTACAGTATATAGTGCTTCAGCTATACAAGTCCCTGTATTATCTGTTACTATAGAAACAACAACCTATTAGAGCATTAAATTAAACCTGTGCTTTAGCTTTCAGCCTGTGGTATAAAAGTTATTTAAGGGTATTGTTTGCCACCTGTTACAATCTGTAGTTGCTAATACATGTGCACAATATGTCAAGTGTGCCTTGTACATCACAATTATACAAGTCAGCCAAGTGGCACTTACACAGCCTGAAAGCAAAAAGGGGACTCTAGTCTCTCCTAGGGTTTATCTGGGTCTGTATTTGTGCACTTCCAGTGTCATCTGGCCTACACTACACGTGTGATTTGTTTTTTGTATATCCAACATGATATGATCTTGTAATATCAAAGCCCTGAAGAAAATAATTGGATCATGTCAGTGCATTCCCTCTACATAATTGACACAAGTAATTTGAGCTTGATTAAATCAAAATTTGTGCAAACAATTAAATCATGTTTTGATGACAACCATAAGATTTTAATATGTTCTTTTAGATTAACTTATAATGTGTGATTACAATATGTCTGTCAAGCATTTAAGAATAGGAACGGACTAAGAAAGGACTTTAAATGGGTTCTCTGACAGCACTTTAAGGACAGAAACACTGGTCACTAAGCAGGAACACATTCATAATAGTCATATTAAAAATAAGAATTAAATCAAAATAAATATCAGAATAATATCATTTTAATTGATGTTTTTCTTCATATTCCAGCCTGTGAAACTATGAAAGTACAAATGAAAAAGCATGCACAACTAAATATTAAAGCTAAAGTTGTGGACTGCAACACACACCCAGTGATAAGGCTAAATGTCAGCGCAGGTCAGCCACTGCTTGAATAAATTTGAGTGCTTTGTGGTAATAAGGCTACAAAAATAAATAGTTTAGAGGCCAGTGTGTGTAAACACATATCTTATGTTCCATCCATGCACACACACTTGAATTTATAAATATTGCATTATTGAAGAGACACAGAATGGAACTCATTTGCACAGACAAGCAGATAAAACCACATACCTCACTTACCCATTACTGCAAAGTCTGCATAGACTAGGCAAGTAATGCCTTCAGTGCTACTGTGGGATGTGAACTAGTCACAGCGATGGGCAAAAAAATAGTAGCAATGTGGACTTGAAAGGAAGCAGGATTAATGTACTTTGTTACAGTGGGGCAAAAAAGTATTTAGTCAGCCACCAATTGTGCAAGTTCTCCCACTTAAAAAGATGAGAGAGGCCTGTAATTTTCATCATAGGTACACTTCAACTATGAGAGACAGAATGAGAAAAAAAAAATCCAGAAAATCACATTGTCTGTTTTTTAAAGAATTTATTTGCAAATTATGGTGGAAAATAAGTATTTGGTCACCTACAAAAAAGCAAGATTTCTGGCTCTCACAGACCTGTAACTTCTTCTTTAAGGGGCTCCTCTGTCCTCCACTCGTTACCTGTATTAATGGCACCTTAATACACTATGGCCAAGACTCCACTATGGCCAAGACCAAAGAGCTGTCAAAGGACACCAGAAACAAAATTGTAGACCTGCACCAGGCTGGGAAGACTGAATCTGCAATAGGTAAGCAGCTTGGTGTGAAGAAATCAACTGTGGGAGCAATTATTAGAAAATGGAAGACATACAAGACCACTGATAATCTCCCTCGATCTGGGGCTCCACGCAAGATCTCACCCCGTGGGGTCAAAATGATCACAAGAGCGGTGAGCAAAAATCCCAGAACCACACGGGGGGATCTAGTGAATGACCTGCAGAGAGCTGGGACCAAAGTAACAAAGGCTACCATCAGTAACACACTACGCCGCCAGGGACTCAAATCCTGCAGTGCCAGACGTGTCCCCCTGCTTAAGCCAGTACATGTCCGGGCCCGTCTGAAGTTTGCTAGAGAGCATTTGGATGATCCAGAAGAGGATTGGGAGAATGTCATATGGTCAGATGAAACCAAAATAGAACTTTTTGGTAAAAACTCAACTTGTCGTGTTCGGAGGAGAAAGAATGCTGAGTTGCATCCAAAGAACACCATACCTACTGTGAAGCATGGGGGTGGAAATATCATGCTTTGGGGCTGTTTTTCTGCAAAGGGACCAGGACGACTGATCCGTGTAAAGGAAAGAATGAATGGGGCCATGTATCGTGAGATTTTGAGTAAAAACCTCCTTCCATCAGCAAGGGCATTGAAGATGAAACGTGGCTGGGTCTTTCAGCATGACAATGATCCCAACACACCGCCCGGGCAACGAAGGAGTGGCTTTGTAAGAAGCATTTCAAGGTCCTGGAGTGGCCTAGCCAGTCTCCAGATCTCAACCCCATAGAAAATCTTTGGAGGGAGTTGAAAATCCGTGTTGCCCAGCGACAGCCCCAAAACATCACTGCTCTAGAGGAGATCTGCATGGAGGAATGGGCCAAACTACCAGCAACAGTGTGTAAAAACCTTGTGGCGACTTACAGAAAAGGTTTGACCTCTGTCATTGCCAACAAAGGGTATATAACAAAGTATTGAGATGAACTTTTGTTATTGACCAAATACTTATTTTCCACCATAACCTGCAAATAAATTCTTTAAAAATCAGACAATGTGATTTTCTGGATTTTTTTTTTCTCATTCTGTCTCTCATAGTTGAAGTGTACCTATGATGAAAATTACAGGCCTCTCTCATCTTTTTAAGTGGGAGAACTTGCACAATTGGTGGCTGACTAAATACTTTTTTGCCCCACTGTATATCAGATGTGAAGTTTGATATATCCTGTAAAATTCTGAATTTTTACTTTTTTGGGTTTTAGGTTTGCTTTAACTATAGACAAAACCCTGGTTGACTAGTAAAAATAAATAGTCATTGCTGCCCTGCTGAATGAGTGTTTGAACAGGATGTTCATTCCTAAAGGCACAGACAGTCATTTTAAGTCAGAATACAGTTTCTCTCACATTAAGGCAGCTGTTAATAAGAGATGTGTTCATAGGTGAAACTCTAAATCAAAATCAAATTGATTACATTTAAAGATTGCATTCTGACTCCACTGAAAGTCAGCAACACTACTTATTTATTTAATTTGTATTTAATTTAACATGAAATAAATAAAATCTATACTACTACTACTATTACTACTAATAATAATAATCATTATCATAATATTTGCATATGTGATAATAAATAATAAATATGGCCATAGGGTCTTTTTTTCTATCTTTATACAAGCCTTTATTCTAAATTTAACCATTTTTAACTAACTAATCAATACTAATTGAGTATTCACTCCTTCATCTCATCATGCATTCATTCACTCATCATCAACTGCTTTATTATCCTTGTCAGGATCTAGAGCCTCAACATAATTTAATATTATCCTGAAAGAACACAGTCTACATCACGCTAACATCTGACACTAATCAGTTCCTTAGTAGACTTCACAATCACTTTGCTCATAAGCATCATCCACATCAGTCTCTCTAGTCTTATAACTTGAAGTAAATTCCAAGTCACAGCTTTTGATGAAGGCTTACTGTTGCTCTTGTCTCTGAGCAATGTCTGCATTTATGGATTGATTCAGTGAGTTTGATTCTGATTTCTATTTTTTTTTTTTAATTATCAAAAAACTGTTTCATAAATATTTTGTTACATTTAACCTGTCATGTATAAAGCCATATGTTATCTATACAATGAAAGCTAATGTAACTTTAGTCACTTTAGTCACAAGCTCTTATGATTCTATACACAGCTCATTGAAATGACTCCAACAGTGATGTTTCTACCAAAATCCACTACACACTACTCTCTTTTACACAGAAATGGCAACTTAGTAGTGATTCATGTAGGTGATACACACTTCCAATTCATGAGGGGAAGCAAACAAGGGTGTGTAAAACCTGAGGTACAATTTCTAACCTCATTTTATTGGCTCTGTAGCCCGAGGTTCTTTCATTTTAAGCTTCTGTTTATCCATGTCTCAATTCTATCCCTCTTTTTAATGTTACATATAAAAAAAGGCAATATTCAAGTAGAAGCCATCTTTGGAACAACAGTGTTTTGTTTTTTTTTTAGAAAAATTTAATGTGCTTTAAAGATGATATAACCATTTACAATGTCTATTTAACTAAAGGTACAAATTCATAGTGTTGAGAATAATACATTGGTAGTAGGTATTTAACCCCTGAAGAATAATTCATATTCTTCAATAATAACCAATGTGTTTGGTTAATCTGTCTGTACAGGAATTTCTAAACTGTGGGAATTGGCTATGATCGAACTGAAAGAAAATTGAATAATTATAAATGTAACAAAAGCCAAACGTCTGAAAACCCAATCTAACAAGAATACCTGATTTTTGTATTTCACATAACTCTCAACTAGAAATATCAGATTGCCTGTGCACACCGTTTATTTGAAACAAACTCCCTCTGAAAGGTACTACCGCTTCTCCACAATGAAAGGGCTGATTCAGTGACGCAGCATGCCCAGGCAAAACTGCCGTCTGGAAATCAAGGGTCACATGGAGCTACCAACATGCTGGCATTTAATCAAACCAACAGCTAAACTGCAAACATCCAACTAACCTCACCATTGCCTCAAACCCCTGTGGCTAGCAACTGAAACACACTTAGGAAAATTCCATCCAAAACATTAGGGCTTAGAATCAAATTCAGCCTGACCCAGTGGTGGAAAACACACTCAAAAAGAAAAAGAAATTACCAAACTACAACACCTTTGACTAAGCAGCAAGCTCAATCTACCACTGATCGTTAAATTAAACAGAGCTCTGTGTATGTGGAGGAACATTCTTAATCACTTCTCAGATAAGCTGCAGTGAAAAAAGAATTATAAAAATACACACACACAAATCACAGCTAAATGTAAAATCCATATTGTATTATAATTATATTATAATATATTATACTATATATTATAATTATAGATAGTTAATTTCTACTTTGTTAATTAATTCAAGTCAATGCTCAAATTCATCCATGTATATGGTGTAATACACACCGAACAGCCATAACATTAAAACCACTGACAGGTGAAGTGAATAACATTGATTATCTCATTACAGCGGCACCTGTCAAGCAGTGGGATATATTATGCAGCAAGTGAACAGTCAGTTCTCAAAGTTGATGTTGGAAACAGGGAAAATGGGCAAGCGCAAGGATCTGAGTGGCTCTGACAAAGGCTAAATTGTGATGGCTACACAGCTGCTTGAGAGAGCATTTCCAAATCAACATGGGGGTTGCAGTGGTTAGTATCCACCAAAAGTGGTCCAAGAAAGGATAACAGGTGAACCTGTGTCAGGGTCACTTAAGCGCGTGAGGAGAGAAGGATAGGCTGTGGAATGTGCTGGACAAACAAATCCGATCCATGAAGGCCCCACCTTGCAACTTAAAGTATCTATTGCTAACGTCTTGGTGCCAGATACCACAGCACATTTTCATAGGTCTTGTTTAGTTAATACCTCGATGTGTCAGAAATGTTTTGGTAGCACAGGGGAGCTCTCCAAAATATTAGGCAGGTGGTTTTAATAATACGGCTGATTGGTGTAGTTATACTACTTTAGCCATGTAATTTGTAGTATAGCATTAGCATTGACAAAGCCTTTCTGTTCAATAAACTGTAACTTAAATCTAAATATGCACACACAAGCACACTCACTGACTTTTGTCAGTGATAGAAACATATTTCCACCGATGCAGGTGTAATACCAGACTTGTGAGACGTAAAGACGGGTACACAGAGTAAAAGAATCTGTAGGATCACACAGGCAGTACAGCAATCACAGCAGATTGGAGTGTGCTGTCCACCCACACACTCAGCTGAGCCTCCAGGGGAAGACACCCACCCACACACTCTCTCACATACCCAAACTAACAGCTCCCCATTTACACTCTCTGTCTGACCAGGCCATATTAGAATTCTCTTCCCTTCAGCTATTTATAGCTGTGTGCTCTTGTGACTCAGTTTCTTGTGCATCCGTATGGAACATAACACTGAATCTCTGACAAATGGCATCAAAAGCAAATATTTATCACCCTGAGCTTTTGCAGGTAAGTCACTGTTGCTTTAATGCAAAGGATCATGACTGAAAAAGAGCAACAGGTGTGTGTTTTTTTTTCTAAACGCCTTGAAGGATGAAATTGAATACTGTTGCCATTTGTAATACTGGCTAGAAGATTTGAGTGCCATTTCATGGAGCTGATGTTCATCTGACATTTACTGTACAAAAAGATGGCTATTAAAGCACAGACAGCTTGAATTGCTATTTCTGTCCTGTCACAAGGAGGGAGAGAAGGAGAATTACAGTCATCACCCTGGGTGAAATCGTGGTATACAAGGAACTGTAATGTGTACTGTACTACTATGTACTGTATAAGTTTATTTAGTTTTTTTTTTTTAAATACTGATCTACTGGAGTCAAAATTATTTTGTCATGCCTATTCCTCCCTGGAGAATAACTGTAATGTCTGACAAGACTGGAATCAATTACAAAGGGATCTTGAGCTAGTCCTCTATGCAGAATGTTTCTTAGGTCTTTGTGGACAGTTCAATTCAGAGCACGGGTTTCCAGCAGGTTTCAATTCCAAAGACTGGGAGGGTCATTGCAAAATATTCATTTATGGCCACATCTAAAACTCTTGGCAGGGACAATCAAGTTTAGGCTGAAGTCTTCTGGTGCATAGCAGAAGTCATGATCCCGATCCCATCAATCTTCACAAAAGCCCCTGAATCACCAGTCACAAAGCAGCTCCAAAGGATCACTGATCACCTCCATATTTTACTGCATCAAGTGGGTTTCCTTTTCCAAACTGTTTTTGTCTCATCCTACCACTTGTAAACTTGTATGAGTTTAGACACAACATTTTATGAGATTCTCTCAGGAAGGGTTTCATTCTTACAAAACAGCTTGTTCTTAAGAAATTGGTGTTTAACAGTTGATTTCAGAAACTTGACCACAACCAAAAAAATTAACTAAACTGTAATTAGAAAATTGTGATTTTGTCTCTTTCCCCTCCTTAACCATACTCCTCATTGTGTGGCCTCATTGGTCCAACTCCTGAAAAATGTCCAAGTGTTTCAAATATGAAGATTTTTGCTAAAGCTCAAGTTGTGCTTAATGGAATTTTAAATAATAGTTCATTTTTATATTAATTGCCTGATTTGCGCTGGTCAACAATCAGCTGTTTCTTTTGTCTTAAAGTTATTTGGCTTTAGAATTATTTACATATAGTTTTTACATACAATTACAAAGGATTTTATATGTGAGCAAACTTATCGCAGGGAAATAGAACATGGATTCAGGTAACAACAGATTTCCTTGGGATTGAGAGAAAATGAAAAATAATACTTTTATAATAATTTATACATTTCCTAATGTTACATTTTGTTAGAAGAAAAATCTAACATGTTATTTTACAAAAAGCACCATACTGATTTACTACTGTGAGTCTGCTATGTCCTCTGAGTGGCAGAGTACTGACATTGTTGCTTTTCTGTCGAAACCTGTAAAGAGCTCAAAGAAGAATATACATGATGTAATGCAGGAGCAGCAGAATAAGTGCTACAAGCGCAACAACCAAGAGTTGTTCACCTGAACCACACACATACAGGCAGCAGACTGAGGAATCATAAAGAACCTTTTCTCTGCTTCAACTAGAGTGTCAGTGGTCCAACTCCCTTCCCAGCATGACACTCTAATGATCTACATGAATACCTTTGAGGACACCACCTCTGCATGTGGCTGGACAAAAAAGGTAAGTGGAGGATCCACATCCAGGCTCTTCTACATCTAGAGAGGCCAAGCTGCCAGCTTGCAGTTGGAAGCCTGAGTCTGAGACTTATATTGTTCCCAATTTCTGGCTCAAAACTACTCAGCAAGTGGTCACAAGGTGGGTTGGAGAAATTGACTATGAGGTTTTGTAAATGGATTTGGGACAAACATGCCAGGTTTACAGTTTAATGTCGGCAAATTGAGGAGAGAGCCTGTCCTTGTTGATCTGGCAATGGCAGCCAGGGATGAATTGTGACTGGATTGTTTAAAAACTTATAATTCCAATTGGACATCTCTTCTCTCACCATCCCAGAAAGCAGCTATTGTTTTCAGATAAGTTTTCTCCAATGCTCAATGAGACTCTTCGTGATCAGAAACCTCATTAAGACTGCCAACAGCCAGCCATATTGCTTGCTTAATCATAATAGAATAGTCATTAACAAAGTCTGTTTATGTGTGTACTTCTGCAATGTGAATGTTGTGTCATAATTTGATACCTATCCAATGTCTTATAATGATGAGCTCCAGAATAGACTCTGGCATGACTCATATTTATTCAACTTTGGATATGACCAATGGAAAAATGTCTTTCTCTACACTATTTATTTTTTCACAAATCTGCCACTCTTCCATTCAGGGAATTAGAAGCACAGGCTGCGTTTTAACAACTAATGACCCATGTACCACAATACAAATAGTGCTGCATATTTATTTGACATTAATCTACAGCAACATATGGCAGCATTATATGCAGTGCTTTAGATGATCCAACATCAATGCAAAGTTAGTGAAGTGTGCAAGTGGATAGGTGGAGGTGTGGTATTTGGGTGTCCATGTGGTCCCATAGACCATAGATTTATCCCCAAATTTATAAAACTGCCATGACTGCATCCTGCCCATGACCTAAGACCAAAAAAGAAGTAAGGCAGGACTGCACACACAGACACACACACACACAAACTGTACTCACAGATCAAACCGAAGGTTCTGTCTCTCTTCAAAGAAGTAGTCCAGAATGAACTTGCGCACAAAGTCTGGGTTTAGTGTGTTATCTATGACTTCTGTCCTCCCAAACTGAAAAACAATAATAAAGTGACACAGTCAGCAATCCAAGGATGAGCACAGTCCACCAGTTTTTGCTGATCTCATTAAAATCCTTCTTTACTGTAGGGTCTCCTAGAAGTTTTTTCTTTTGTTTAATGTATCTCAACCCTTACTGTGGAAACCTGCAGAAAAATGAACATAACTTCTGTAAGAGATTATGGTTAGAATGTACACAAATCAGTGTTATGCACTAGCGGAAAACGTTTTTTCAGACGCAGACTTGCTGGATATTGATGAATAATAGTGCCTTTTGACAGCACATTGGCAATGTAACGAGAGGTGGCTTTTGCCTCTAATAACGGCAAGTAGTTATTTTAGTTTCAGTTCATATGTGATTGCACAGTGACACAATTCAGATTGTTGACTACATATAAAAGCACTACAAAACAGTTTAGTCAGTATAAATGCTGATTCCTGGGCTGTCATTTGAATTGTTATTCTTGTAAATCATTGGTAGATGCATAGAAAATTGCTATGGCATCTAGTTGTTGCTTTTTGTGTAGGTGGTGTACTTACTATGAGCTAATGGCCTAACAGTCAAGATAAATGTTTGAGTGACACGGTCATCCTCCCACATCATCTAGCAAAAAGCCTGGAACATGGGTGGTACGAAAAAAATTTTTTTACAACACTGTGACAAGTGCTACCGCTTAACTATAATTAGATAGTATCTCTTACTCACAAGCAGTCTGCCAATTTTTTTGCCCCACCTGTATTCCATGCTCTTTGCTGGACGTTGGATAATTAGCTTTCATAGTAAATAAACTGCTGTTTCTTATTGTGTTTTATTGTCATAGTTGCCACGTTTCCAGGCACTCAATACCAGTTTGTAACCATACCCACTTTCCCCAACTACACTGGTGTGAAAAAGTGTTGGCCCCCTTCCTGATTTCCTATTTTTTTGCATGTCACACTTTAATGTTTCAGATAATCAAACACATTTAAATATTAGTCAAAGATAACACAAGTAAACACATCATGCAGTTTTTAAATGAAGGTTTTTATTATTAAGGGAAAACAAAATCCAAAACTACATGGCCCTGTGTGAAAAAGTATTTGCCTCCTAAGCCTAATAACTGGTTGGGCCACCCTTAGCAGCAACAACTGCAATCAAGCATTTTCGATAACTTGCAATGAGTCTGTTACAGCGCTGTGGAGGAATTTTGGCCCACTCATCTTTGCAGAATTGTTGTAATTCAGCCACACTGGAGGGTTTTCGAGCATGAACCACCTTTTTAAGGTCATGCCACAGCATCTCAATCCGATTGAGGTCAGGACTTTGACTAGGCCACTCCAAAGTCTTCATTTTGTTTTTCTTCAGCCATTCAGAGGTGGACTTGCTGGTGTGTTTTGGATCATTGTCCTGCCGCAGAACCCAAGTTCGCAAACACTTTTTCACACAGGGCCATGTAGTTTTGGATTTTGTTTTCCCTTAATAATAAAAACCTTCATTTAAAAACTGCATGATGTGTTTACTTGTGTTATATTTGACTAATATTTAAATGTGTTTGATTATCTGAAACATTAAAGTGTGACAAACATTAAAAAAAAAAAGAAATCACACCACTGTATATCCTCTCCAGTTCAATGACATTTGAATTAAATTATGTTTCATTAGCTTTGTGTGTATTCACGCCTCATGCTCACTTTTATACGTCATAGCTTTGCTTTTACTAATAAGCCTTTTGACATTCGTGTTCAGGTCTGTGTTTTGGTTCATAGCTCTTCTCTTCTTCATAGTCTTCTTACTCTTTTTAGCATTTCCTGGTCATTTTGACTTTGCCTTTGATTGCCGTTCTTTTGCATTGTGTCTTTATCCTTATTTAACTTTATAACCGGTATACACCTCTGCTAGTCTGGTGTAAGTGCAACACTTATTTTCCATCCTGACATGTGTAGTATTATAATGATATAAAATCAGTGTGTGTGCTTTTATTATGATTTGATTTGTTCTGCGTGAGGGCCACACTATAGCAAATCAAATTCCACGCAGACACACATTAGCTGTGGCAGCAAAACTGTGTCTTTACCTAAAGTAGAAAAACTTTGAGAAAAGAAAAAGTTTATGGAAAACCGCTGAATAATTTCCAGTAACAGTCACCTAACTGCCTACAATGGGCCTTTATATCTTAATATGAAATATGTCAGTCTTTTAATAAAATAAATCTGATTGATATTATGGTTTATACCAAAACTTTAACATATATCAAAACTGTGACATTAAAGGTAGTTATGTTTAAAACTCACCTTCTACATTTTAATTTTATTGTCATTACTTTATTCTACATATAGCATCTGACATGTAAAACAGCCACAAAAATAGCAATTTACATACACACACACACACATACACACACAGGCATTCCTGTACCAACAAATTATGATATGACAAATTACCATTTTATCAGATGCTAACTAATTGTATCTTGTGCAAATTTGATGCAAATCCTATGCATGACCATTCCCTTGCTGGATTTCATACTTAATTAGCAAGGTAATTATACATTGTTGAACTTGGCTAACAGAATAATTAGCCATGCAATGATATGATATTAACCATGCCAACAATTATGCCATGATACCTAATTATTAATCAACCGTGAATATTGTAATGGTTCATATGTTTCATCACAAGCTCAGTGAAGACGAAAAATACATTCCACTAACAACATGTTTTAGGCAAAACTTGGGTTTGAGGGTTGTGTATTTGGTGCATCATTTTGGCAGATTACACACAACACATTATAATAAGTAGCTCTGTATGAATTTTGATTTGTCTACATAAGAAATAATGTAAGACAACATCATGTGTTAACAGTGATTTTATATATATATATATATATTCAATCATTGTCTACCGCTTATCCGAACTATACTCGGGTCACGGGGAGCCTGTGCCTATCTCAGGCGTCATTGGGCATCAAGGCAGGATACACCCTGGACGGAGTGCCAACCCATCGCAGGGCACACACACACACAATCACACACACAACGGACAATTTAGAGATGCCAATCAACCTACCACGCATGTCTTTGGACCGGGGGAGGAAACCGGAGTACCCGGAGGAAACCCCCGAGGCACAGGGAGAACATGCAAACTCCACACACACATGGCGGAGGCGGGAATCAAACCCCCAACCCTGGAAGTGTGAGGCGAACGTGCTAACCACTAAGCCACCGTGCCCCCTATGTATATATATATATATAAATTAATTTTACAGAAGCATCCGTGGTTAGCACGTTTGCCTCACACCTCCAGGGTTGGGGGTTCAATTCCCACATCCACCATGTGTGTGTGCAGTTTGCATGTTCTCCCCATGGCTCGGGGTTTTCTTCGGGTACTCCGGTTTCCTCCCTAAGTCTGGTTTCCTCCCCAATGTCCAAAGATATGCATTGTAGGTTGATCGGCATCTCTAAATTGTCCGTAGTGTGTGATTGCGTGATTGCATGAGTGAATGAGAGTGTGTGTGTGTGCCCTGCGATGGGTTGGCACTCCGTCCAGGGTGTATCCTGCCTTGATGCCCAATGACGCCTGAGATAGGCACAGGCTCCCCGTGACCCGAGAATAGATCGGATAAGCGGTAGACAATGAATGAATGAATGAATCTTATTTCTGGGAAATCCAGTACTTATTTTGTGAATTTGTCTCTATTCAAATGATAGACACTGTTTTGCCCAAAGCTGTTTGACTTCCAGTGCATATTATTCATCAAAAGGGCGTATAATATTGCAGTTTAATAATTTTATTCTCCATTTGATATGTCATGACAGGTTGTGTTTACACAGGAGGCTATGAAATAGCAGATGCTCTTAATCAATTTGAAATATTATCTTATTTGAGTAATTGATTGAAGTTTAGCTATTTACTGGCATGGTTAATGGTTTTGTGGAGAAGCAAAAAACATGAATATTTTCTTCTTTCTTGTTTTTTTTTATTTAACTTTTATTAAATAACTTTTAGACTTTTATTTAACAAATAATTCATTTTCATGCATCGATATGGAGCCCAGAGTTTACACTGACCTCTCTCCATTCCTTGTTGCCGATGCCTTGGGTATACAGCACACAGACTGCAGGAGAAACAGAATTAGAGTTAAAACAAAAACAAAAAACAGACAGAGTTTAAATATTAAAAAGACCCCAACAGTGTCTGTGTTACGGGGTGCAAGATTCCCCGATGGACCACTAGGGGGCCTTCAGCAGGGGTTTAGTTTATTCAGTCATGTGTTCGTTTTAGCCACGCCTCTTCCTAATGTGTTTCCGCCTTTGTTCACCTGTTCCCAATGTGTCTATGATTATGTTCCTTATTTATAGTGGCCGTCTGTCTGCATTAGTTTGCTAGTCCTCGTCTTTGTGGATCTGTGTGCTTTTGTTTAATAAACCCCTGTCTGCGGGCTATCTCCGCATTGGGTCTGATTCAGCTACACCGGCAGGACCAGCGTGCTCCGCAGCTCAGCGATTTTGTGACAGTCTGCTGGATATCTAATAAGTGAGCAAAACGTGTAACTACATGGCACCTCTTGAGTGTCTTATACTGTATTGTATTGTAACACAACATTTAAATTATTTTATATTATTTTATATTTATATTTTATAAATGACCATTTTAGATTAGAACATTCGTTCCCGCTGCATATGTGATTTCTTCCTAAAGCACTATATTAAATAAACTTTAAATAAATAAGAAGTCAAAGGGAAAATAACACTAATATTATAAATATACAGACTGACTAGCACACATGCCACCCAATTTTAACAGACTAATTAAAATGAGGGAATGGAATAATGCATTAAAACACCCCAAATTAAAACTACCAGAGCAGCTGTAGGCTTTGGCCAATATTTAGCTTTTCCACTACAGTCAATTTAATGCATCTGAAGTGCCTGAGAGAGCTAATATCTCTTCTTATGATCTTCTTATGAAGGAATATTCCTGTGTGTGTGTATGGAAGAGAAAGAACTAGGTGAAAGCATAAAGGGGCAACCGGCAAGAGTGTCTGACTGGTTTTGTGGAATGCTGGAATGTGCATTGAAGAATTTGTATTTTCATTATACAAACATCTTAGCTGTGAGCCCATGACCGCCCACTGGAACGTTGTGTTAATTCTAAGAGACTGGGGCAGCAGCACTCAGCATTAACAAGACTGGGACTCAGCACAAATGCCCACTCTCATGAACGTACATCCAGAAATCTCATGCTCTTGGTTAGGAGGTTCTTTTTCTTAATATCCATGCTCTCCATAAAGGATGAGAACCACTCCCCCGTTCTCTCACTGCTTCTATTTGTCCTATTGTTAGATTCTGCCCCTTGTTTCACCTGCAGCTCATTTTGTGTTCGATGTCTCTCTTTATCCTTTTCCTAGTCTGACTAATATAATCACATGATCTAAGACTATGTGGCTGACTTGTTCAACTCAAAAAATGCCCACTTGTATTCAATACAAACAGTGAACTATTGACACATGAGTCTCCATAGGGGAATTCCTGCAACTTCATAAGTATTTCAAAGAAACACTGACATTCATCGGTGTAATGCTGAAATAAAATAAAGCACAGAAGCATTCTTTGATCAAGAAACATGTTTACATTATTTTTAACTAAAAATGAACTACCACTGTTCTAATTCATGCTCAGAAGTACATAATGCTCCTCTAAAACAACAAAAGATGGGGTCATTAAGTTAATCAGCTACAAAACATCTGCTTCCCAAATATTTGCACTCTGAGCTAGCGAACTTTGATAGTATTTGATAAAGTTGCAGCACAATTAAGGTTAGAGTGTTAGATTTAGCTTAGAACAATTTGCCTAACAGCTGCTTTAAATGAATACATTTCATGTGAAAAAAGATTTAAATGGTTTAGCAAAGACAAATTAGCTAACACTGAGCAAGCTCACATCGCTGGAGTTTTTGCATTTTATCTATTGTTTAGTAAAATGGTGTCCATAGTCTTATTGTTAACAAAATAGCAGTCCAAAGCTGAGATTTTATTTTAAATGTATTTTTGGCTTTTAAAATGATAATTATTTTTAAAAAGCTTTCAGCTTCAACTTTACAAGTCTCCCAAGTACAACCTCTGACTATATCTGGAGCTTCAAACTTAAAATACATTTAATGTCAGATAAATTACTAAAAGTTTGACTGAGATAACAACAGTTAGAAACTGTTACTTTACTGTAACTTTTTTTTTTACTGTTAATTTACACTTATTGATATATCTTGAAATTGAGGTGGGGTCTGTGATCGATTAACTGCTGTGCGATTGAGTTCTGTTCACAGTTCCATTCGATGCGTGTCAATTATGCATGAAAACAACACAATTAGCATTAAGTGAATAAGGACTGCCAATAATGAACACAAAGAAAAAGAAGAGGTAAAGATAAGTAAGACAGTCAGAGAAATTGAAATAAAGCTACTGGAATGCACGAATAAGCCAAAGAGGCAGAAAAAAACAGACAGCAAGATAAATGGGCTGAAAGGAAAAGAAAAAGAGATAGTGGACAGAAAAAGAGATGTGCACCATGAGGCATTCCATCAAATGAAAGAACAAAGGGACAACAAAAAGGCAAAAGAGTATGTGTCAGGGAAGTCACAAAGACTTTATCCTTGGTATCGGGCCAAAGCCCAAAGGCAGACTGCTGATGCTCCACTTTTTACTCTACATGTCTGAAAGCTTCCACAGATTTTTGAGGGTCTGGTGAAGGCAATTCCAAAAATAGATATTAATGCTTCTCAGTGCTCAGCTATGACACCTGATATGACTCAGTTGTGAAGTCTTGTATGAATTGTATGTATTTGTCAGAAACAAATTCTAAATAGTTCTGGGTTTATGGTAATCATTTGGCAAATAGGCAGAAGTAATGAAGATGATATCTTAAGAAACAAGTTACTATCCCAAGTCCTAGACTGAACACTAAGACTGAACTGAAATGAACCCCCCCCCCTTCTCTCTCTCTCTCTCTCTCTCTCTCTCTCTCTCTCTCTCTCTCTCTCTCTCTCTCTCTCTCTCTTTTTCCCTCTCTCCAGATGTTAGCTGCTGTATTGATAAATAGCAGACAGACAATTAGAAAAAAGCAGTTTCAGGCTATTAGGGCAGAAGGAGCATGCATTAGCTAATTCTCAGGCTGAGAGTTTCCTGATTAACTCACAAATCAAAGAGATTCATTAGTCAGAGATGCGTAAATAATCAATAACAATGGCTGTGATTCTCTGAAGATGACGCTCAATAAAGAGACAGAGACCAACAGCTCAAGACCAAACTGCCCTGTTGTAGTAATTAATGGGTTTCCACAGTTTCTCTGTGGTCAAAATTATTTATTATTACAAGCCAAATCTTGATAATCCATATGACAAAACATACAGAACTTATCTGGCCTTCACAGAGAAAAACTAAAATCTATCTGTCTGTCTATCTGTCTGTCTATCTATCTATCTATCTATCTATCTATCTATCTATCTATCTATCTATCTATCTATCATTTAGTTATTATTTTGTATTCATTTTGGCACAACACATTGTGACAAAAAGTTTAGAAAATTGTTCTTTTGCCCCAAATGTATCAGTATTTGGTGTCTGCCTATTTAATTTTGCACATCTATAATGTCTTGGGTTTTATTACACTTCAATCACCATCCACAATTTTAAAGAATCTTTATTTTTAAAAGCGTTAATTGGCTGCCTCCAGATCGAACTGCAGTCTAAAGAAATTATTTATTTAAATCAGGTGCACTTAAGGGGTAAACCATATAAAACTAGATAATCTTGACATTGCTAGTGCAAATATCAATATTGCTAGAGTCAAATATGTTTTGTGCGACAAGTACCTAATTACAAGGTCTAGAGTCCAAGATCTAGAACTTTCCCAATTAAAACTAGAGCCTAATGACATAGTCAACAACTTTGCTTATCAGTAATTTGCTTGCACACATATTCATTAACTTTCAAATTTTAGATTATTTAAATAAACTCAATTACTTACCAAAAATACTAAAAAATATGTGGTGTAAAATACTTAGTTTCTTATTACTTATTACTTAGTTGCTTATAATTATGAAAGTGCAGAGCTGCCAGTTTAGCATTATTAAAACTGTCTGAATCCCCATGAAGTAACATCAAAATGCATGATTTGGATCAGTAAAAGAATTCTGCTCATAGACAGCTTCATAAAATGACAGGCTTAATCAAATAAAGTTTTAATCTAATAATCAAATTAAAGTTAAAGTCATTTCTACAATCACACACTTAAGTGAATCTGAATGCAAGATATAGTACATTAACGTGTGCTGAAAACCATCCTCTAAGTGTTTTGGATGAGTTATGAATTCAGTCGTGAATTAGACAGATTAGAGAAGTTATAGAGATACACTGTGTAAAAGTGACAGAGCAAATAATGATCACCTGGGAAATCCCAGTATCATGTTTACGATAAAGCCAGCCTCTTCATGCCCTCTATAGTCCATATCTGATATCTAACACCAAGCTTTCATTAAATGTTCAATTTCTGTGCAAGGCAAATGTCGCCATAAATTGGCCGCCCACCTTGTTTCTATATCTGCACCCCTCACCACATGCACATCAAGATTAGTCACAGGAGCTCAGAGCACACATAACACAATCAGTGCACGAAAGAACAAAAAAGATTAGTGACTCATTAATGAACTGAGTTTTTGTTTATGATGGAATCCTGAATTTATATGGGCATTCAGGTGCTGTCGCTGTCATAGATAACATGAGATATTGGCCAGTTACTGGATATGCCTGCTGGGTTTGAGAGTGCTATAGCTGTGTTTGAGTCAGGTGTGTAGTACATCCTTACTCCTTCCTGGCATCCTTAGTTTTGCACTAGACTTAACTATGACTAATGAAACTACCAAGAACCTAGAGATCTATCTTGAAACAACAAGCAACACTATTTAGTAATGGGAATCTTGATTTACATCGATCAGGCATAACATAACGAGCAGTGAGAGGTGAAGTGAACAACACTGATTATCTTCTCTTCATGGCACCTGTTAGTGGGAGGGATATATTAGGCAGTGGGCAAGTGTAAGGATTTGAGCGAGTTTGACAAGGGCTAAATTGTGATGGCTAGACGAATGGATCAGAGCATCTCCAAAACTGCAGCTCTTGTGGGGTGTTAAGCCAGTTCTTAATAATGTTCACATTATATTATCATCCACATAACTTCCATCTTTCTAATACAATTACACCATCAAATACTGTAAGTCTGGGATATGCATTTTAAAAAATGTGGTTGTCATTGTGGTTGTCCAACTAACAATAAGTTGTTATCAGAAGGTTGTCAGTTGTTGGCCTTGTCCTTGAGCAAGACCATTAACCCCCAGCAGGTATAAAATGCAAATGTAGTGAAATTTTCATGTGTATAGTTTACAAAAATTGTACAATGGCTTGTGTGGATTAGGTCTGAGCCAGATTATGGCTGAGATAGACTTTATTAATTATACCTATCAATCGCCTCATATCTCCAGTGCGAAACTAATTAAACATCAACCATGTCAAGCATGGAAAAAAAAAAAAAAAAATATATATATATATATATATATATATATATATATATATATATATATATATATATATATATATATATATATATATATATATATATGAAATTAAGAAGAGGAAGAAGAAGAAGAAGCAAAAACATTAAAATGTGAAAATGTGTAAAGTCTTACTTGGATCTGATTTGGAGAAAGTGTCCCTGTCAAGCAGATTTCTGTAAAAGGAAAAAAGAGGTAACATTTAAGATTACATAAGAATTAACTGCAAAATAACACAAATGCATGTGTGTGTGTGTGTGTGTGAGAGACAGTTAAAGGTTTGGAAGGCGATGCTTTGCCTGGTAAAGAACATAGCTGTTGTGAGCTGACTGTTCACTGTACTCATCATTTAATCGTGTCTCTTGGCCTTCACAATCTAATTACCTGAGATTAGGACAGGAGGGAGCAGCCATGAAACATTACATGACAGTCTCAGGGGTGAACTGCAATATACACACACACACACTGACACCTGTGCACAGACACACATGCCGTAACAGCCTTTTTAATATGTGCGCACACACACACATGCACACACTTGGCATACAACGTCACATTCCAATGAAAATACCTGCAGAGGTGCAGAATAATCAAATTTCTTTGAAACGAAAATAGACATCAAGTTCCATCATAAACACAACCCTGGCCTGGTATACTGTATGTATTTTTTTTTTGTGTGTGTGTGTGTGTGTGTGTGTTTGAGAGAGAGTATGTGTGAGTGTGTGATGTCTTCCCACCCTGTGGGTTAGTACATGAGGCATTCGTGCTAACAGGCTTCTGGCACTGCGGGAGCAGAGGTGGTGACTAAATGAGGAGACAGAGATCTCTGTTTGTTCCTGATTCAGCCCCAGCTAGGTACGGGCATCCATTCTGAGCATCTACATCTACTCAGAGCACTAGTAAAAACGAATGTTCTTAACAATGTCAGCAGAAACACTTTAATGGCCATTTATTTGATATTTTATAGGAGAGCCCTAAGGACCAACATTTACTGCACACACTTCCAACACTGAATCAGTGATGATGATGGAGGCACACTGCAGGAACATAATAAATTAAAAGCCATTTTCACTTGATTTCTACCAGTTGGCACTAGGGAAGAAATAGGCCTGAGCTGCAATGTGCCATGCATCAAATCTAACAAACCCTGTCAGACTGGCGGGGCTGCTGATGGGACGAAAAAAAAATATCAATATTGTGTTTACATCATTCTCATTTTTTACCCATGAAAGTCGACATGTTGGGATAATTAATACACCCCAGGTTGTCAGCATGACACATTTCCTCATGCTGTTTAAATGTATTTTAGAGCTATATTATTTGTTGTATCATTTTGTATACAAATCAGTTTTTCTTTGTTGTTGACATATAAAGTGACAATTTTAAAACTCTCAGCTCTGGTAGATCTCAATTGTGCCAGTCGGAGTGTGTGAAAACCGCAGGTGGATTTTATCAGCTCTGGTAGGAGCATCACAGTACCTTCTGACTGATAGGATCTACTTTTTATGTGTAGTGGTATAGTCTGTAGTGTTTAGAAGTGTTTTCTGTAATATGCCGTTTTCAAGATGTCTTAAGGTGCTTTCATACCTAATGGTCTATTTGTCAGATGGTTTAGTCACTCTGCATGCAACTCAACAAAACAAAATATCAAAAACACATAGTCTGAGGTGTGTGTAGGACAGAAAAGATTCACCTAAATTGTTTTATTTATTGGTTGGAAATCCAGGGCCATGGAAAAAGGTAAACAAATCTTTGCCAAGTGTGCACAGAAATCAATAAAATCACTGCTGGGAACACAGAGCAGCACTAAATAAATGATTATAAATTATTAAACATTTTATTTAGCACATCCAGCATTTATTCTCTCTTTTCACATCAGTCTATCCAGAAGATCATGTCTGCAGCATGATGAGATGTTTCCAATCAGCCAAACTGCTGAAAGTTAATGTCATTTCCGTTTAAAGTCTAAAGGACTAACCGTGCTCTGGGACAACATGACACTGTATTTAGCTTAGTGTTATTTATTACATGTCTGTGTGGGGATTCACATGATCAGTGAAATGTGTGGAGGTCCTTATCATCTCTTGCAGCTTTAATTGGTCTTGATGGGGAGCTAAAATGCCAGAGAATGACTGCTCATGCAAAGCGTCGGGCCATTAAAACAAGCTGTTCCCATACTAACTGATACCTAGTGGAAATCCTGAGGGTTCTTTCAGTGATTAAGGGAGTCGATATGACTCCAAAAGCTCACCTTGTACTAAAACAAGCAGTGCATTTATGGTATCACACACTGAGCCTTGCTACCGAAGTAAAATACATAATCTTGCCAGTTATACAGGGTTATAAACAAGCTATAAACTTGTTTATAATGGCTACAGGTGCCTGGGTTCTCACTGTTTGTGATGAGGGCTTCTACAAGCATTTTGTGAGTATTTAAACAACCAATAGTGGCATTTCGGTAATACAGAAGTGTTATTTACATCAAATTGTTAAATCATATTTATTAAGTGCAATAAAAAAATTCTACTGTCAGTCTGAATTTACACAAAAATCTACACAAAATCTAAAGAACTAATTAGCCAGCTAATGTTAGCTAGCTAAACTATAAGCTCTGGTTGAAAATAAAGGGACCGATCCACTGTAATGTAATGAGCTTGCGGCTCAGTGCTGGACTGCAAGATAAATATAGGGGCTTTTCCTAACCTACACTATTAACTCTAGTTAGCTAGCTAAAAGACTAGCTAAAGAGAGCAAAAGTATCATATCAGGTATTAAAAAAAAAATTGGTCTATGAAATGCATAACTATGGCTCTATAACTATGTTTGAAGCACAAATAGTTATCTGAAGCTTGACTCTTATTATCTCTTGAGCTAAAACAACCAAATTAGAGGAGCTAAGAATTATCTTACCAGTTCATCAAGTAAAAAGTTATCTAAAAACAATCTATCAAGCCTGAATACTTTTTCCTACTCCTGATTATCCTGGATTCCCGCAGTATACCATGATAACTTTCTTGTCTGAAGTTGAGGTGTGATGATGTTTGACAAATCTGAGCTGGGACATGAGGCATACATACAAATTTCCCTCCGATTCTGGCCCGACACCCTGACACCGCTCACTGAGAATAATTATTACAGGACTGTCATACTGACAGAAAAAAAACATATTCAACTGTGACCTCAGATATGATCAGGAAAATAAGCCATATTTTGCTATCAGCAAGGGTTCTAGAGCTTGATTATAGTTCATAATGCAGCTACAAAATTACTCACTGGCAAGAAAATAAATCATATCACCTCGCTTTTAGCTTCCTTGCACCAGCTCCTTGTCTATAACAGGATCTGGTTTAAAGCTATAAAGTTTGCTGTTAAAGCTCTAGCATGGTCTAGCACACTTATACTCTTACCCTCATAGATTGCTCTGAGATCATCAGACCAGGTACTATTCCATGCTTAACAATTATTGGAGCATTTTAGTATGTAGTTGTGCCATGTATTTCTCATTTTATCAGTGCTTTAGGTGATCGTATATCTTTACTTTTTTCACTCACTTATGTTTTATATGATTTTATCTTTATGTAGCACTTTGGTCAACTTTTGTTGCTTTAGAAATAATATTTACTTACTTTACTCACTAATTGGATGAGAGAAAGTGGGGGTGGTGAAAGACGAGCTCATTAAATCTTTCTAAAATCATTATGACAGAAATACATTGTGGTGATGAGAACTTTAATCCATAAGTAGAGCGATGCCTGTGGCTGTACGTGTGGGAGTGAATCTCATCTAGGGAATCATTACAGCATTCTGAGTGTGAGACTGCGGAAAAAACAGTGTGTGTGTGTGTGTGTGTGTGTGTGTGTGTGTGTGTGTGTGTGTGTGTGTGTGTGCAAGCACAGGGAAGAAGGAGCTCTTTGTGCAGCTGTTGCACCTCAGACAGAGTACTTAACCTTTGAGAGATGCACAGTAGCAAACCCAGTCCTGTGCAGTACACCAGTGACCGAGGCAGATAAAACGAAATAGATTACACTTCTCTCCTGTTTTGTGTTTTTACGTCCACAAAGAGCTCTATTTCTCCCTAATCGCATCATCATTTGGCACAGTGTGTGATTTGGCACTGGTTTAAATGGGTTCAAATTTGAAAGTGGCTATGGGAGGCTGCACCTGAAGAATCTCCTCCTGATTGTGTGTGAAGAAAGCAGGAGACACTCCAGACAATTCACACTCACCACCCATCTCACCCTTTTCTCACTCTCTGTCTGTTTCTCTCTCTCTCTCTCTCTCTCTCTCTCTCTCTCTCTCTCTCTCTCTCTCTCTCTCTCTCTCTCTCTCTCTCTCTCTCTCACTCACACAAGCACACACACATAGGTGCGCAAACACACACACTCACATGCACACACCCTTGGTAAACAAACCCAACAGACCAGATCTTATTTCTGTCTATCCATAGCTGAATGAGCAGGTCTTTTACTACGAGACACTGCTCTAGAGCTATACAAAGATAAACAACCCATTCTCTGTTTTTTTTTTTTTCATCTGTCTCTCATGCCATAGAAGGGTGACTACTCTCTTTAAAGTAACATTTAACCATTTTAAATGGTGACTACAGATATTGTGTTTTAATCCCTTAAGTGGGGAATGACTCAACTATTTGTGATTCTTCTGATTAATCTACTCCTTGTAAACATAACCCAGAGGAAGACAGGTGTCATAAGGATTAGAAGAGGAAAGAAAGACATAAGAGATAGATATAGGAGAAACAAGTGACTAGTCTCAGCCTCAGACACTCCACCCCTAAGAGCATCTGATGCCTTTTCTACACTTTTATGGCTATAGAAGGTGAGAAATACTTACAGATGATATAACTAGGTACAGGATAAAAGGTACAAACCAAAAGAGAGAAACTGAGAGAGTAAGACAGCTTCAGGAGCCCTTGTGGCAAAGGAAGAGCAGTGTGTTTAATTAAAGCCCAGACACCCAGCAGCCGTCAGGCTCCTGTTGGGCGGCAGCATGAAAACCCAGAGACAGCAGATAGGCAAGGAACAGAACAAATGAGAAGGCTGCTGCACAGACACCTCCTTACTTAAAGAGGTACAGTCAGTAGAGTGTGTGTGTGTGTGTGTGTGTGTGTGTGTGTGTGTGTGTGGGGGTTTGCGTGTGTGTGTGTGTGATTGGGAAATTAAAAACCCTTTGAATGAGGCAGTGTCTGTCAAGGCTACAACACAGAATCCAGTCAGTGTCCTCAACGGCCTTCCACACAAGCAGCTAATTTTGCATTTCATTTCATTTGCATCATCCCTTTGGATCTAATAGCTAACTGGAATGGAACAACAGTACAGTACTGTTTTCAAACCAAGCTGCCTAGAACAGTGCAGTGTGGGAAACACACCCAGTGTTAACTCTTTTCAGGGAAAAATGGCTAATACATGCTCAAGAAGTTCAATTCAGTGTAACTTTATTTCTAAAGCATCTTTAATGACAGTCAGTGTCAGCTTTACAGAAACAGATATAAAATTTTAAAAAATAAATAAATAAATTTAGTTATCCCTAATGAGCAAGTTCAAAGTGGCAAAAAAACCTCACTGTGACTACAAGAGTAAGAAACATTGAAAGGAACTTATCCTCATCTGGAGACACTGGATAATGTGATTATAAATATTTTTACGTTTATATTTTTATTCTATACACTATATTGCCAAAAGTTTTGGGACGTCTACCTTTACATGCACATGAATGTAATATGGAGTTGGCCCACCCTTTGCAGCTATAACAGCTTCAACTGTTCTGGGAAGGCTTTCCACAAGGTTTAGGAGTGTGTTTATGGGAATTTTTCACCATTCCTCTAGAAGCACATTTGTGAGGTTGGGCACGGATGTTGGACGAGAAGGTCTGGCTCAGAGTCTCTGCTCTAATTCATCCCAAAGGTGTTCTATTGGGTTAAGGTCAGGACTCTGTGCAGGGCCCGTCTTTATGGACCTTGCTTTGTGCAGTGGTGTGCAGTCATGTTGGAACAGGAAGGGGGTCATCCCCAAACTGTTCTCACAAAGTTGGGAGCATGAAATTGTCCAAAATGTCTTGGTATGCTGAAGCATTAAGAGTTCCTTTCAATGTAACTAAGGGGCCGAGCCCAACCCCTGAAAAACAACGTCTGAATTCAATGATTTGGAGAAGTGTCCCAAAACGTTTGACAATATAGTGTAGAGTAGCACAACTCATTATCAGTAGTGCAACTCATGCTGAAATGACACTGACCCTAAAATGAGCAAACATCTAAACTATCAGCAGAACATAACTCTAGATACCTAGCATTTTTCACCTGGTGAACATTTACATTGAATAAAAGTTGTTCATAAAAGGCATTATAGTCCTTCCACACTAATACACTGAATGTTCCACATAACTGCAAATATTAAAAGCAAGATGCATTATCAAATAAAAAATTTATCAAAATCTGGCAAATGTTGATGTGGCTTTACAATGAGTAAATTCCAGTTTATAACATAATGCTTAGTCAACAATCCTTTTTTAAATATACAAAAACAGAAGAATGACCCTCTCAGACACAGACTTCTATAATAACTTCACAATATAAAGAATCTTTTTAACCATTTCACCTCATGGCATCAGTTCCCTAATGTGCTCAGATAAGTCTGAGTTAATATAATGAATCAAAAAGTCACAGATGATGTCATGAACTATTTTGCATATTCTTCTTCTTCTTTCGGCTTCTCCCTTCAGGGGTCGCCACAGCGAATCATCTCTCTCCACCTATCCCTATCTTCTGCATCCTCAACCCTTGCACCCACTAGCTTCATATCCTCATTAATTACATCCATATACCTCCTCTTTGGCCTTCCTCTTTGCCTCCTGCCTGGCAGCTCCATGTCCAACATTCTCCTACCAATATACTCACTCTCCCTCCTCTGAACATGTCCAAACCATCTTATTCTGGCCTCCCTAACTTTGTCCCCCAAACGTCCAACATGAGCTGTCCCTCTGATGTACTCGTTCCTAATCCTGTCCAATCTTGTCACTCCCAAAGAGAACCTCAACATCTTCAGCTCTGCTACCTCTAGCTCTGACTCCTGTCTCTTCCTCAGTGACACGGTCTCTAAACCATACAGCATGGCCGGTCTCACCACTGTCCTGTACACCTTCCCCTTGATTCTTGCTGATATTTTCTGATCACACAGAACTATTTTGCATATTCATGGCTTCAAAATCACTTATAATATCGAGCGTGTTACCTGAAAACAGCAGTTTTTTTGAAATAGAATAGAATTTTATCAGAAAAGTTAAATAATAATTTATTTAATGCAAAGAAGAGTTATTTTGATATGGTTCCACAAACAAAGTAAATATTTACAAAAGATCTTCGTTGCTAAGGTGTTTTTCAGAAAAATCTTTCAGTAAAGGGTTTAAATTGTATAACACTTGATCTGATAGCCTACGCCGTAGGGCCCATTATTAAATATAAATATAGACAAAAGATTGTTGCATGGAGTTTCTTTTCTTCACTTTCTTTGCTCTTAGTTCACTGAGTAAAACTACACAAGAATGTGAGACAGAGAGAAAGAGAAAGCAAAAGTGATAAGTAAGAATGCTAGTGTGCATTCTTATAGTTTTCCTTTAACTGAGTTTATAATACTAGTTTTCCAATTTCCCTTTTCTTTAACAATTCACTTCGTAAGTCAAACTCTGACAGTGCAAATGTATTTTGTCATGCTAAAAAAACAGAGAGAGACAGAGAGAGACAGAGAGAGACAGAGAGAGACAGAGAGAGACAGAGAGAGACAGAGAGAGACAGACAGACAGACAGACAGACAGACAGACAGACAGACAGACAGACAGAGATAGCAGGAGAGTGAAAGAGGGGGTCCATCAGCTTGGCGTGTGTCTCTCCTTGTTGCTCCCAGTGGGATCTCAGCCCGGTGGGCCGGCAACCGTTACCCTGGCAACGGGCAGCCAATGAAGCATGTTTGTGCTCTGACTGACACTTGCTCTTTTTCTTCTCTGAAAGATAAGCAGCTCAATAGAGGATGATGAGCCAGAACTGAAAACACATACCATGGAAAGACTGTCGTTCAGAAGTATGTCTGGAGGAATCGCTTTATATCTCTGTCTCCCTGAGTTTATGGCCCCATCTCTTTCTCTCTTATTTTCTCTCCCCCGTCATCCTAAGTCCAATTAGGCCCATATCTGCCCACACATGACTTTAATTAAGCATGCAAATCTACCATTCTGATTTGCTGGGGAAGGTGGCTTGTGACTGCCTACTTTTGACAGCATTACCTTGCCGACCCGCAGAGCTTGTGACGGCCCCTAGTGAGCCTCTGTGACATGGGAATGGAGAGAGGAGGGAACAAAAGCTGCTGAGAGAGCTCTCCTATTAAAGTTGGATGAACTAGTGAGATTATTAGAAATTAAATATTTATAGAATATATCAATATTAGTGTAAATATTAGACTATATGAATAGGTTCAAATTAATTGAACATTTTAAAACTTTTAAAACATTGCTTTTCCTGCAAATTCTCTCATGCTTCTCTGATTGCGTGTGTATTTGTGTACACAGTATCCAGCACTTGGGTTAGTGAACCTCATTGTACTATGTAGGTTAAACTGTGCTAAATAACACTAACCAGAAACAAACAGGGAAGACTTGTTTTGTTATACTTAAAAGTCTGCAATATGTCACAAACATGGTGAACATGACAAAACCAAAAATTTACAAAAACAATAAGAAACTTCACCTCAAAATTATTTCTAATTAGATCATTGTTGCATAATGACTGTAGGCACACTGATGAGTGTATCCAAAAGGAAATTTGCATTTTTACTATAACTCACAGTTCATTTTAATAAACAATATACATTCATTCATTCACTTTTTTTAACTGTATTACATGTATTAAAGTCATAACACATTTCCAAAAATACAGAGATGCTAACGGTTAAGATGTTGGTGTGTTCTAGTCATATAGATATGATGTAGTTTGTAATTTTTATATTAGAGATCCTAACAAAAATGTAGACTTTGTCATTACCCTATTAGCAGTGAAGAAATTGTGAGATATGGAGTGGAAGAATGTCAATGTTTTCTATGTCTTCCTCTGCCCTCTGCCCTCTGCCCTGAGTGAGATCCCAACAACCCTTTCTCTTCCTCTATATCTCTTTGAGTCTTTCTCTCGCTTCTTGCTGCCTGACCCACATAATGCCTCCACAGAGAATACGACAACTCACTGAACTAGATTCTGAGGCCACCTCACACTTCCTCTCAAAAACACACTCCCTCCTACCATCTAGAATACGACAAGCTTTAGCATCCTGTCAGGATACGAGGTGCCCGAGGACTAGCACTGATACTGCTCTGATAGATAAGCAGTTTAAAAGACAACAAACAAAGATGACAGCTAAAAAATACATCCAGAAATTCCTTGGCAAAACTTCTTGCAGCATGGTGCACATGGAAATTACAAGCCAGTGCATGCACACGAAGGCTTCATGCAAGCAGACATCCATGTGTGCGCTTCTTCACAGATAGGCACACACATACACACTCACACACACTCTACAGTCAACAGCAAGATGGTTGGAACATTCTCAGTGCTTCTCTCGAAGAGACCTGCCCTAATTTTTCCTGACAAGAAAATGTGAGCTGAGCAGATCCACTACACTACAATACACGACACACACACACACTTACACTGACACAAGCATGCACTTACACATGTATACAATCACACATTAATATTGGGTCAGAACCCTGCTACATAACAGATCTTGGTGATAATTTTGGTCTCTACAAAAGTCTGAGAGACCACTGTTTAGGAGAAAGCATCAAATAAATAAATAAATAAATAAATACAAGGAAGCCCAAAACATTGGTATGTAGGGAAACCCACTAACATATTAATCAAGCATAATGCATCATGGCAAGATTAAATATTAAAATCAAGCATCATGCAAAATTTCTTTCCCAGTCTTCAATAAGCACTTTAATTCTAGTCAGCACACTAATCCATCTCTCTATCTCTCTCTCTCTATCTCTCTCTCTCTCTCTCTGACACACACACACACACACACACACTAGACAGAGCTCAGGACTGAACCTTGGATCCTGGAACTGTGAGGCAACACCACTATCTGCTTTGCCTGCTGTAAAAACTCAGATTCAATGTTTTCTTAAGTATGGACATCTTTCACGGATTAACGCTGACTATTACACAGTACTTATATTTTCCATATTCTATAACATCCACTGCCTTACTACAAAGCCACTTATCTTGTGCAGCTGGTTAATATAATTTCTCTCCTTTTGTGCACTGAACCATTATTTTGAAAACCCTAGTGCTACTTTTACATAATACACTCACACAGAGCTGTGAGCTGTGGCTGCTGGGATTGCTACCTGAGAGAGAGAGAGAGAGAGAGAGAGAGAGAGAGAGAGAGACTTTCTTCTTCTCCACCTCACGTAACTGAGCACAACAAGTACCATGATATTTTGAGGAAGAAAGCTGACCCAAGTCAAGCTACATGTCAAGAAATTATAAACAACCATGTGAATGTTGTAGTAAATGTTTCGTCTATTAAAATCATTCAGATTATTTAATGATTATGCCATACAGGTACCCACCATGTAAAAAATAATGAAATGGAATAAAATATTGATCATTTTCTGTATAAACAAATGGGAATGGCTTTCCCTTGCATCTCTTCAAAGGAAGCCTTGACTAGTTGCGTGGCCTCTGCTCCCGTGTAAATGAAACAAGGCAAATTCTGCCACTGTGAGCATGCTGGTTGTCCTGATATGTACTAGCTGAGTATTTTGTGAGTGCTCTGATGAACCGGTGAAGTGATTTATGAGCCTATTTACTGGAAAAAATTGGATTCCACATTAATAACACTCCAACCCCATTCCAATCACTCAATATAATAACTGCAATCGTTTCAGTCATATTGTACTCTTCTAAATATTGCAGACACAAACAATTACACCACACACGCAAACACACACACGTTTGCCTTACTATCCTTATGAGAACCTCCCTTTTGAAATGATTATTAATGTAACTATATATTATTAAATAATTATTAATAATAATATTAAATGTCTCGCAGGGTCATATCTGTGTACACAAAACACACACACACACACACACACACACACACACACACACACACACACACACACACACACACACACACCCTTTGTTAGTTATCTAAAGGATTTGTAGAGTTGTGCACAAAGTCAGCAGTGTTATCAGAATGCATGACGCACACAAATCTGAAACAAACTTGTCCAGTCTCAGAATTCAAATCAAAGTCACCCACGTGCAGCCTACATCAGAAAACTGTACCCTTTTCAAATCTTTATTGATTTACTCTCTGAATAATGACATTTCTTTTCAGAAAAAAATTAGCAGATAGCAGATGAATAGTCATGTTTCTCATTTTATTTTAAAGTATGGACTGCAAATATTGCATGCATCGTGATGGCTGACATTTTAGTATCTCTATGTTTCCGCTGCAGCTCTTTTGGGGATAAAATGAACCAAAATACAATAAACAATTCCAGATTTTCTTCACACCTGCATGCCATATGGGAAGCTTTCCAACTGCCGCTATCTTTAAATCTACAGGATAAAAGCAGGCCATTTAAGGCACAGATGAACTGACAATACCTGCAAAAGCTCATTTTAAAAGCCCAATAATAAATAGTACAATAAAGCAGCACTACCTGCATTAACACTAGCAGCAGTCCTTTGAATTGAGAATGCCAGAAGCACCCAGTGTCATTCTTTAAGTCAAACTGGCAGATCCACAGCATTCAATATTCATGAGAGGAAGGCATAACTTGAATGGATTTGAAACGAATAGCCCAATTGCTCCTCAGGGCTGTCAGCGATTTAGAAAAGAGCTTGATAAATGGGTTAGGAAAAAGAGACAACAAAAAACAGTGTATGCTTCATCTTGTCAGCCACGGATGCCTGATTCTCATTTTATGACCATAGACCTTTCAGCCTCAATCCTCATCTCCATAGGTGAGACACAGGGATGCGATGGGGATCGAATAAAATCAACTTCAACCACTTCTTTGACCTTGATTTGGCATGATGCTTATTTTTTAGCAAACCACCCTTTCAAAAGCACTGTCATTTTACAAATGAGAGACTCACAAGCCATTTGTAACTATTATATTTTAGAGCATGCTATAGATTAATACATTTTCTTGCACGTTAAAGCTTGATAAATGCAGCTTGTGGTGTAATTTGTCATGCAGTAACACTATTTTACAGCCATGCACAATGAAATAAGACAGTATCTTACAGTGGGTATGAGGGATCTGAATAGCGTATGAAAAATGCATAGAATTATGTGACACTAAGAGCTGAATTGGCTCTTGGTTGGATGTGCTCACACACTCACGGCGTACACAAGCTGGCACGCACACAGCCCCGATGCTCGACTCAGCTCTTTGAGAGGGTTTTGTCCATGCAGGTGGTGGAGTGTTTTAGACAGCGCAATGGGAAAGCCGTGGTGAGGAATGCAGGCTGAGGGCAGGAGACCCCTGTGTTTTTACACGGCCTTGCCTCACTCGAATAATGAAGAGCTCTGCTATGTGACCTGACTGGAGATGAATTCATCAGCTGAGGCTTGTCTTCTCAATTTCACCATGCCTCAACTGATGAGACTGCTGCAGCCCTACATATTAGACAAGACCACATATGATTACTACTACAGTCCTCATTATGAGAGAACAGCATTAAAGGTGCAGTCTGCAAATTTCAAAGCGTTTCTAAAAATCACATAATTTCAAAGCCACCTTTGAAACCCTGAGACTTTTGTAATATTGCCATGTTGTTGACCTATCGAGCTTCTTCATTTTATGCTTCTGTTTATAGTTTTCCAGCCTTTGCCCCTAGCCAGAACACAGCTGCTCTTTTCTGCCTCTTTTCCCTAATAAGCAACTCACAAGCTGAGGTTCCAACAATGCTTAAAAAAACCTAACAGAAGGAAAAACATTGTACCACAAAATCCATAGCATATATTAGACATATATTAGCAGTATATTAGACATACATTTATTTTATACACTTGTTATAGAATAACAACGTTATGAAACAAGCATGTTTCTTTTGTAGTAAACCATTTACAAGCATAGTAAAAGATACATTCTCTTGACTTCTTTATATAGATATAAGCATCACTTATTACTGACAGGACAGAAAAGTAATTTGGCTTCCCAAAAAGAAACAATCAATCAATCAATCAATCAATCAATCAATCAATCAATAAATAAATAAATATTATTATTATTATTATTATTATTATTATTAACAACAACAATAATAATAATACTATTATTATTATTATTGCTGTTATTATTATTATTATTAAAAGGTCTATATTATAAAGCATATGAGGATAATGGCATGCATACTGAAAGATATTAAATTCTGACACCCAGGACAATCCTCCCTACTCTTTATCAACTGATCCGGAAATGAAAATGTGCATTCCACTTGGCATAGCTGTAAATGATTTCTATTACTCCCACTCAGATCCAGCCAAACATTTTGGTAGCATGTAGTCTAACTGCTCATGTGATACTGGTGAATTACACAATTCACAACAGGTGATTACCGGCAGACCTGATGCCAAGGGATTTTAGATGTAGAGATAAAATTAGCTAAACCAGATGTTTTTTTTTTTTTAGATGTTTGCCAAGCAACAGTAAATACCAGCTGGGAAATAAATCTGGTGTGAACACTAATTAATAATCAGCAGTACCTCCATGCATGTGCATAGAGTCTGTGCTTCTTGTTTACTATTGGCTTATAGAACAATTCGGAGGTCAAAGTTCACCTAGATTAAATGCACACAGCAAAAGTAACGTCTCATGTATCAAAGAGAACCACAGACTTGAATACACAGTTTTTTTCATAAATGGCTAATTTAAGTAAGAAGTACCAAAAGTTAGTAGGAGAGATATCAGCTACTTATCTTTATCAAATGTCTTTGAATGAAGGAAATCAATTTCAGAAAAAGGTACAATAATATCTGATTGGATGCAGGGTCTCCTGTCAAAACACCCCTCAGTAACGTGCTTCAGGCTAGCATAAGACAAGGATATTATGAGCTTATAACCAGAAGAAGTACTGTATGTCTAATACATTTATTTGACAGAAGAGATTTGAAGCCTTGGATTAAGGATGCTGATCTTCAATTAAGAAACACTTTTCCAAGAGGCTCGATTTATCCAGCAAACAACTACAGAGCCGTTTCCCAATACCGCATGAATCATTGTGTGAATTCCCACTTGATTAGTCTATCTTTCAGTATACAGCAGTAATCTTTATCCCCCAAAATGGGCAGCAAATCCTCTAATTATGGTTCCATTTCATTTGGGGATAATATGTAGCAAACAGGAATAAAGCAACATGGAAAGACAGTGGGATTCCTCTAGCAGGAGTCATGAGGTGGTGATAAACAGATGTGGACATAGCCGTTTGCCTCCCAAGCAGCCTGTCAGAAAGGATGTTGGTGTGCTGACAGTGATAGACACTGACAGACACAGATCCCTCCATCTGACTTCCAGTTTCAAATCTTCCATTCCAGCTGTTTACAGTATACACATCAGGGCTGGCATGTACGTCCTTATCAGACAGTATTCATTTTTCATGGTGTCTGTTATAAAATATTTTCATGTCTTTTCAGTAATTAAACTATGAATTAATACAAATAATAGAGAATTTGTACAATAATTATTAATACAAATAATGGAAATAAAGTTTCCGTTAATATTTACTTCCTTTGCTTGTTCTTTTCTTCACTATGTGCTCAAACTAAACACAGTGTGGAAATGAAGTGAAATGACTCATACCAAAACATTTTATGATTAAATCATTCAACATCACATGAGCACTAAAAATATTGATTATACACATAAATACATGGGTAGCAGCAATTTACACCCCCTTTTAAGCTCTTGAGTGTCAGAGTTATATCCAGATAGCAGCATTCCACATGTGCAAAAACACATATAGAACAAATTCAAATCCAATCCCCATATCCTCCACTCCAGTTCAGTAGCTTTGAGCTGTATTATACATGTGTAAACACAACTGTCTTGCTATTTCTGATGACCAAAAAGCCCTCACAAAACTGGGGAACATTAATCAAGTAGATTCTCAATGCATGAAACAATCAGGTGTAAATGACACCAGAATGTTTTCCAACAGAAAAAAACATTTATGTGTAAAATCACAGATGGGGGACACAATACATTTTAGCTGGAATGGTAACAAAAAAGATTGCAAATCTACTTATATCTTATCTTAGTTATAAGTAAGAGAAAAAAAAAACAATTGGCATTCATCATACTCTATTCATAGATACAGCTGAATTCCACCCACCTCCAAATGGCACCTTCCCAGCTAAAAAACAACAGGAAACAAAAGCAGACATTGTGCAAAGAGAGGAGTGGGTGTTAATATGAGTGGGACCCTGTCTCTGGGGTGAGAATAAGAAGAGTGAAAAACGGGGGGAAATCAATAGTCGAGCCAGTCACTAACAGAGAGGTACCTCTCCAGTACGACCCTGACAAAGGAGCGGTCTACTGAAAGGGATGACCACAAGGAATGTAATTATTTCATGTGCAATTTGAGAGGCTGTTTCTAGCTTATGCATAACAGGGTTTATGTGAGTACATTTAGTATATATGGATGTCTGATGGCGATACTTTGCCCTGAAGAAATGCGTTTAGTCATTCACCACAATTTACACTGATATAGCCTGGTACTAAACTACTAAAACATGAACATACATAAAACATAACTGAGCTGTGATCTCTATAATATTTTATTCAAATGAATATAGTGGCATTTTAGAACTGCAGTCATATCGGTTATAGCTAATACACAAACCAGAGTGCCTACAGATCTTGTGGTTAAATTGCAAACTTTTAAATGCTACCTCTGCCTTGCTGACAGACATGATTTTAATGCATAAAAGTATTCACGAGGACACGGTGGCTTAGTGGTTAGCACGTTTGCCTCACACCTCCAGGGTTGGGGGTTTGATTCCCGCCTCCGCCGTGTGTGTGGAGTTTGCATGTTCTCCCCATACCTCGGGGGTTTCCTCCGGGTATTCCGGTTTCCTCCCCCAGTCCAAAGACATGCATGGTAGGTTGATTGGCATCTCTAAATTGTCCGTAGTGTGTGATTGCGTGAGTGAATGAGAGTGTGTGTGTGTGCCCTGTGATGGGTTGGCACTCCGTCCAGGGTGTATCCTGCCTTGATGCCCTATGACGCCTGAGATAGGCACAGGCTCCCCGTGACCCGAGTGTAGTTTGGATAAGCGGCAGACAATGACTGAATGAAAAGTATTCACTGATACATTTATTTGAATTTACATTATATCTAATTATAATTAATTACGCTAGGTCAACAGCCCGAGAATCAAGGGGAAGGTGTACAGGACAGTGGTGAGACCGGCCATGCTGTATGGTTTAGAGACAGTGTCACTGAGGAAGAGACAGGAGTCAGAGCTAGAGGTAGCAGAGCTGAAGATGTTGAGGTTCTCTTTGGGAGTGACAAGATTGGACAGGATTAGGAACGAGTACATCAGAGAGACAGCTCATGTTGGACGTTTGGGGGACAAAGTTAGGGAGGCCAGATTAAGATGGTTTGGACATGTTCAGAGGAGGGAGAGTGAGTATATTGGTAGGAGAATGTTGGACATGGAGCTGCCAGGCAGGAGGCAAAGAGGAAGGCCAAAGAGGAGGTATATGGATGGAATTAATGAGGATATGAAGCTAGTGGGTCCAAGTGTTGAAGATGCAGAAGATAGGGATAGGTGGAGTGAGATGATTCGCTGTGGCGACCCCTGAAGGGAAAAGCCGAAAGAAGAAGAAGAAGACACTAGATCAACAGTCCAATTGCACTCAGTTTTACACACACAACTAGTGACACTGATATGGTCACCCTGCAAATTCCCACAGTCAGAGCCTGAAGCCCTGGACCTATTTATTGTATGCCAAAGCAAGTCAAAATTCTGTATATATCTTCTCATATAAGAGATTTCTTCTTTTTGAACTATTTTTATTTAATTTAAAGACATTACAGTATGAAATATCACATGAAGGATTATTCAGTTACCAAGAAAAGTGGTAAACAAATTTAAACTAAATTATATTTTATTTTTTAATACTACTCCTGATGACGTTTTGCAGACAACTGGCTTCTTCTCAGCCAGAATCAAGCTCCTCACCCTGTCACTTAATTAAAAAAAACCAAAAAAAACCCACAAAACTTATTACAGATTACATTCTGATTTAAAAACAAATGTATACATAGGCATTTACTTCATTATTTACATGTCTTCAAAACTAAATGTTCAATCATAAAAATGTATTAAAATCTGACTTTAAGACAATGAAAAATAGTTATGCAATGCAGTGTGTCCAAAGATATTATATTATGAATTTGTTCTACAGTATAAATCTGTTTTCTTTGTCTTTTTGTAGAGAGAAGACAAATCTTTCTCTCTCTCTCTCTCTCTCTCTCTCTGTCTCTCTCTCTCTCTCTCTCTCTGTCTCTCTCTCTCTCTCTCTCTCGCTCTCTCTCTCTGTGTGTATGTTTCATGTGGGTAATCTTATACCCTTTTGAGATGTTGGTCATCGTTTCTCTTAGTCATAGAGATAAAGACAAATGTCCTAATACGGTAGCTTTTAGGAACAGACGCTAAATGACTCTAAATGCTGAGCGTTCAGCCCACCAATAACAATATCAGTCATTAGTCACTGGGTCTCCCTTGAGATCATCAGTATATACATTCCCTTTTTCACATCTATACATTGTCATCAAATAAAAATTACAATTTGACACACAGTAAGCCCTCTGTGTGATAGGAAAGTCACAGTTCAGAAAACCATATCTTTCACACAGCCTAATTACCAGCTGATGACTGATGCGATGTTAACAGCTCAGAGAAAAACATGTAATTCACATAATTTACAAATAAGCACTTGTCAGACTTTTGTATCTGCAAAACCACTGACCAACTCTTGCTTGTGCCAGCCAGACACCATATACCAACCATGTAAAAACTCTACTTGCTGAACCGCAATTCAGCAGAGTGGTTTTCCAAAAGGTTGTGAAACCTAGATGCTAATTCCCTTTTAAGATCTGCAGTGTGCACTTGGCTTCAATCACATGCCTGTTTTTTTGGCTTCATCCCAGTGAGGCAACTGTACATTGATTCAGTTTTGTCAGTTTTTTGGCTTGCAATGTTCTGCTCTCTTTGTTGCTTTTGTCTTCCTCATGGAGCCATTAAGCAGGGGCCCAGCAGGAAGCTTGTCGTTGCTCAATACATTCAGATCCACTTGTCATTTTCCTCAATACCCACCATTATGTGATCTTTATGGGCCTAAAGGTCAATAGGAAGGCTTTCTCTCATCATGATGCATTACAGTGCCAAAAATATCACTCCATGCCCATTTCAATGTAGCCTTGCTACTTTGTACCTCTGAATTCTACTGCAGTACCAGTTATATTTCTCTGACATGATGAGATGGAGCCTACAACCAGTAAATCTAATCTACCCTTACAGTAAATGTTCAGTTTACCATAATGATAACTCCTTCCTACTTGAGCTCTGATCTCTGATCATATATTGCTTTGCTCGCCGGAGCTAAGTGGTATATTATAAATCTCACATCATGCCCAGGGAGCTGCGGCCTACCATGAGTCACATAGCAACTGGAATTTTCAGTTTCTTCAGACCCTTGGAAACCTAGTGAGCCCTTGAGGCAATCGAAATGAGGATGTAGTATTCGGTAAGTTACAGTCATCCTTATAAAATAATAAGCTATACACATTAATGTACACTCTATCCTGATCTGGGTGGTTGAGCAATTTGAGAGCTGTCATTTGAATTTGTCCTTGTTAAGCGGGACCTGACATTCTTTCAGCTGACTAAATATAATTGATTACATGCCTTTGTATGAAAAAATTGAGTTTAAAATGACTTTCCCATACACTGTGACAAAGAAAATGAAAAGGCGGTTCAGTCTGCTGGCATTTACAAGACGTGTTTAGTCATTAATCCTGCCGGCACCTGGACCTTTCCATCTGTCTGACCCTGACTAACGCTCCTCATTCAGCTTGTCTTTCTAACACAACATCTCTGCTGTATAGCCAACAGAAAATTGTTGCTACTCAAAATATAAATAAGTACATTCCTATAAAAAACTGGAAACTGTACTAAATGCCAAAAGTTCATAATTAATCTACAAGTCTCTATGGTATAAAATGCTATAAAACTCTTGTTTATTTCAGTTAAGTTAAAGAAAATAAATAATTTTTAATAATAATTAATAAATGAATTAATAATAATGTACTAAAAGCAGAGTCACACCATCAGGACTGGACATAAAATGTATGTCTGCCTATATTGGCCTGTATTTATTACAAATTTAAAGAATTACACCCACTACATACAAATAATACAGTCTGATTGGCTGAACAGTGAGACATTTACTTCAACATGTAAATATGTTATAGGCATAGCTATGTGAAAGTGAGCAAACTGCTGAAACTACCTTTCTATGGTGCTGACTTCCTGATTTTTGTCAAATGACTCACTAGTGTCACAAGCGTTCTGTAGTAAACACCATGTGGTTTTATCTCATCTTAGACCTCAATATAGCCTATAATTGTGCATGACCAAGTCAGATTATAATCTCAATTATAATAATCAAATCTAGCATCATTAGGTGTTCTTATAACTGTTACACAAACATTTAAACATTACATACCTTGCTGCAACACATACTGTTGAAAAAAAAGCTATGCCATTTTTGTTACATATGGATTTTTTGGGAATATTTTGAAAGTGGCATGTTGTTGCTGCCTCACAGCTCCTGTCTTCCTAGTCCAAAACCTCAGTTCAGCTTAATGTCTGGGTGGGGTTTCACAACTTCATGTTGGATTCAACTCACATTCCAGAAATATTTTAATAGGTGGAAGCTAAATTACCCTTAAATGTGAATAGACAATAGACTGGCATTCTATTCAAAGTGTATTCCTGTCTCATGCTTAGTGTTCCTGTAAAGGCTGTGGATCCACCCTGACCAGGATAAAGCACTTAATGGAGATGAATGAATAGAGGTTTACATTTTGTCCATCAACAGCAGTTCATTTCACAATGCATAAAGGAAGGATCAGTATAGCAGATATGTGGCTTCAGGTATGGGTATAGGCTGCTGCTATAGAATGAAATTATAAACAATATACACCTAACGTATATTTATACGTGTATTATATTTAACGTGTATTTATAAATGACTGAGATTCACTCAAAATTCTGAAGGCCCTGAGAGGCGAGCTTCAGATTTACACTTGAAATGGTGAAAAATAACCAAAATCCTCTTTGCCCAGACAGCTTTGTTTTCACAAAGGAAGCCACTATACTTCAGCAAAAGTCGAAGTGAATAGCAATCTACAGAGAAACTCAGACAGAATACATTAGTCCTTTCCCTTTCTTTTCTTTTCTTTTTTTTACAGTAAGAATTATTAAGCCAGCAGAGAATTGTCTGGCCCTGAGAGATCACTGTTGATGAAAAGATCCAAATATTTCAACTCTTTCTTCAGTTAATAAGGTAAACACTTGTTCTGTTATAACACATCAGAGTAAAGGCTGGCCACATTTCCAACAAAGCAGGCTATTCAGGTTTTTTTTCTCCAAGCCTGACATCACTTCATAACTGTAACCCAACTCCCAACTCCTTTCTCACTTTTCCTACTCAAGCAACAAGTGGGAGGGAGAATTCCAGAAACTCTGAACAGCTCACCCCGCAGCATGCACGATAAGCTGTCATCTTCTCAAACAGCAAGCATCACACGGTCTTCAGATGCAAAGCTAAAATAGATCTATCATGAGAAATTAAGCTCCTCTTCTCTATCAGACGGTGTGCAAATTACACACCCAGGCAAGAACACACTGGAGCACCTGCATGCTTGGGGCACCGTGCTGATATCCAGCTGTAAAAAAAAAAAAAAAAAAAAAAATGTTAACAGGGAGCTGCTGGGAGCCACAGCGATTCAGTCATGCTCTGCCTGATGTGCAGATATTTCCAGCCTAATTCGTAATTTGTGCATGCTAGGCAACCTGCAGAACCTGGGTATGAGGCAGCGATTTCTCAGGAGATTGTGAACCCAGCTGGTGCTCAGACTACCTTTCTGCTCCTGTAACTCACTCAATCATAGAGCCAAGAGATCCCATGCACTAAAACACATGAGTCAACCTTGAATAGATGTGTCTCTGGATAAGCATGGCTGGAACAAGCAACCAGAGCTAATGTTTAATACACCCAGGCTATGGAGGAAGGGAATAAATGTGAATCCAGCAAAACTGAGGATGATCTTCTAGGCTGAAAGCACAAAAATACATGGGAAAATGTTTGCTCATGATTTTATAATTTACTCCTTATTTTTAAACAGGCATGGAGAAGCCCTGTACTCTGTCATGCATTTCTTTGAAATATATAAAAATGACAGAATAAACAAATGTTTTCTCACATATATTTAAAAAAAAAAAAAAAATGGAAAGATAGATGCTTAGCACTTTTCTGGCAAAGACCTTCAGCAGGGGCATGGTGTTGTTAATGAGGGACAGAACTGAAAAGATAAAGTTTATCTGCATAGCAGTGAAGTGGTAAATAAAGTCTTCAGCCTCAAATCAACTGTAAACACACAGACTTCCCTTTTCGCCTGGGCTCATCTCCAGCACACACACCCACACAGTTACACTCCACTCCCTTTCCTGAGTGAGAGAGCACACACTTTACAATTTTTAAAACTTCAATTCCTGGAAGCATAAAGCCATACACGATTATATCATGCTAACACATTCTCTCCTGTTTCTTCTGTTCTCCAGCCTTAAAATGTAGCCATGAATATTTTAGTGAATAAAGTGGCAAAAGAAAAAAAAAAAAAACACTTTGCACTAAAGTGAAAGTTCACAAGAACATAATCACAAATTCAGGAAGTGATGCTGCAGCTGTAATGTTTTCTTGGAGGACATTGATTCATTCTGAAGTTTTTGGAGAGAGCTTCCACACCAACCGATGGTAGAGCCATTACAAACCAAAGTACTGCAGTTCCTTTAAAAGAGACCTTTATAACAGCCACTACTGAAGGAACTAACTGCCAGACAATACTTTTGAGATTCATTCCAGGACTTAGGCATCGACTGCCAAGTTATCATTCCCCATTAAATGTAGGTCAAGTTCAAGAGCAAGATATATTAACACTCTATTAGACCGTAGTAAACTGCAGCAAGTAAGAAATAACCTATATCACCTGTTTTAGAGTCTATTCTGTAACCAACTTCAAGCAAGCTCCTCTTTATATTTATTTATTTGATCAAGTACTCAGAATAAGTTCTGTCCCAGAGGAAACAGGTTTTGTTTTTGTTTTTTTCATTCACTGGCTCAGACATTGCTTCATAGCTCAACACCCAGACAAGCTTACTCTTGAACACTGTGGCATTATATTAACAGTACCACACATTTAGTGACATTATGGAAAGGGTGACACTTTCTGAGACATTTATGGAAAGGGTGACACAGCTATTTTACCTGAATCATACAGTACATTACAGATGCAGTAGGTTTGTATTTGGTTTATTTGCCATCTACATCTACACAAGCTCCACATCAACATCAGTCTTAAACTTACTAACTGGTATCTTAGTTACAGTTGCAAGCAAAGTATAATTGTGTTTGTTATTTTTTGATAAGAACTTCAAAAACTATTTGATATTTTCTTGTTGAACAGTATTAGTAATTGTTTAAAAATTCAGACATTCAAATAGCAGAATGATTAAATGTCCATGTATGTAGCTAGTAGAACCAGCCCATATTTGCACAAACACGGCATGAAAAGTACTATTTACTTAATTGTATTCCATTTGCATTTAAATAATTAGTCTAGGTTCAGACTAAATAAACTACAGCGCTAGGAAACACTACTGCTTTTTTGCTGCTTAGACTGTAGATCATGTACGAACCTTTCATGTTTGTTTACGTTAGTTTTGTGAGGTTTAGGGTTAGCTTGTGTCACTAAAACACTGGTTTGATTTTCAGAAATTATACTTAAGTGCATTATGAACAGACAGTGCTTGTAAACTCTCTTGATTTGTTAATGTCCTATATTATTATTATTATTATTATTATTATTATTATTATTATTATTATTATTATTATTTGTTTTGCTATTTTAATAGTAGTTAAATGTCAATACAATAATCTCTCTCATAGCAAAGAAGAGCACTTGAGAAAAAAAAACTCTGAGTAGTTATGACATTACTCCTCTTTCATTGAGCATTAGTGCTTTATTACATTTTCTGTCTGAGCATTGAGTGCTCTGTGTGGGAGCAAGTAGAAAGAAGTGTAAGTGCTGGAATCCACTTTGAGCATTGAATTGATTAAAGCCAATGGACAGCATTTCCAATCAATCACGTGTTCAAAGGACAGTCTAAAGCTCGTCAGACAGCAGAGCGTCCAAAGCTGCAAAACAAGACAGAAAGTTTTGGTCCATATACAAAAGGGAGGAAAAAGAGGCAGCTATTTCAGAGCTGTATGGATTTCTTCCTCCCTGAGTTTGGACAGTACTGTTCAATTGATTTGTATAGATTGGTCATCACAGTATGAGGAATTCACTCATGCGTGCCCTTTGCACAAAGCAGAAGACTCGTTTTTTATTTTAAATCACCTTCTTAGTTAGACATAATATTTTACAGACATAATGGCACCTTATGTTTTTTTTCCGTTTTAATGAGGAGCTTTCAGAAGCTCCGGGAACAGCAGAATAAACAAGCCATTTCCTTGCAGTCAGACCTAATTTGACCCAGTGCATAGCCACTCTGGACCCCTTCAGGACATTTCTCTATTCTGTGCAGTCGTGTACCCCTGCAGCAACTGTGCTTATGATAAGTACATGAACAAGAAACTGCTCATGCTGAAAATTGACTCCAGGACGTGGGGGCAAAGGAACATGTGTCAGCAGAATGCAGCAGTTACTCAATATGAAAAAAACATGTTTTTTTAAATCCAAATAAAAAAGAGTGAACTTTATGCTAACCCAACCAATAAAACACAATGGAATGTGAACCCTGATGCTGGCGGTGTTGAGGAGTAACTCTTATCACTCCAAAGTTAATATTTTCCTGTAACAGAATGCCCCAAAGATTAGTACTCATCGTGTACTGCATCAATTTTCCATTTGATCGCAAATTTTTTATTTATTTATGAACATCTTCTGTTACATATACCACTGTGGAACATCTGTGAGACAAACTCATTCTGGTTGTCACTTATGCCATAGCAGCTTTAAGCAGTCATTCCCTCACTATCATCTTTTTTCTATATCTTAACGTTAATAAGATGAATAAACGCAGCTTGTCGAGTTACAGACTGACCAGAAAGAATGCCGTCCTCTACCATGAAGACTCTCCAAAGCAGACAACATTCTAAGCATCAAAAAGTGTTTTTTTAAGTAAATGTAAGAAAAGTAAATAAAACAGAAAACATCATATATCAACAAATATGAACTTCATTAAATAACATGTTATTAATCAGTTTATTAATCGAGCTTCTTCTTATATTATGTGGAGCGGTTACTATAGAAACAATAACGTATTAAACAAGCACATTAATATAAATCTGGGATTTTAATTAGAGCTATCAGAGCTGACAAATGAACACCCTTTTGACCACTTCAAGAGCACTGTGGCGTAATTTGTGATATTGCTAGCATCTTTGAAATAACAAAACAAACATGACAAATGTGCAGACATTTTAATATTTAACAGCCTTCGTTTTAGTCCAAAATTATTCCAGACTTTGGCATGGTTTTGCACTGGCTGTGAAGAAGAAATACAAGATCATGTGGCTGTAAGAACAACGCAGAAACTAAATCTGTCTCTGTGTTTCTTTTCTATTCTCCTCCTCCCAATCTCCATGGTGTTAAATGATAACCATGGTGACAGAGTACCCCTCATGTACAGTAAAGGCATGCACCTGATGGTAACCATGGCACTGGCGTAGGCACTCCTCACCAGGCGTGCAGCCGTGCGGAGAAAACAGAGTCCAGCAAATTCGCCTATGGGGACGTGGAGCAGAACCATGCACCCATCTGCCTCACCGCCCACTTCACTTTGGACATGTTATTGTGTTTGTCACTATTCCCCAGGCTTGTGCTTTACATGAACTGAAAATCCTAACACTATGGAACATCAGATAAGTACAAAAAAACAAAGCTGGGCTCATACATAAATTCCTGCACATACAAATGCTCTTTCTTGCAACATACTGTACATTCATAGTTTGAGTTAAACACTTGAGGACATTTTGCAACCATGTGTGAAATAACTGGAGGGAGGAGACAACTTGACACAAAACAACAATAACCTTCTACACCTTCTCATCCAATCCACAGTGATTTATTTGGTAACATCACATACCCCAAACCACTTTCCATTACCTCACTGTACATTAATCAGCTGATTGGCTTTTCGACATTGACAAATCTAGATCAGTTCAAACATCTCCACTCATGACACACAGGGACATTTAGTGATATCATGTATAATAACTGTCCATACTCCAAAATGCCTTAACAATTGTATGTCAAATTAATAATTGATCATTGGTGACAATGTGACGTTATTAAATAACAAAAATAGACATTCTTTATGCTACTATTCTGAACAAATCCTCTGCAAGCACGCCCTCACGGAAATTCACCTGAATCAACGTTTTTATGATACGCAATAAAACAAAAGTTTGCAACACAGTAGGCTAAAGTGACAATTTTAAAATGAACGCTGATTTTAGTATTTTTAAAAACAGTCAATTAAATACGTAAATAAATACTTTAACCCGGGAAAGAAAGCAAACAGACTTCAACATTAGTGAGTAACAGCTAAAACCTCCTTTTAGCTGTAAAATAAATTCCACTGAATCGGTCAGAACAGATTTATTTAATGGACTTTATGTACATAGAGGACTCTCCAACCAGTGTAATAACTTTGTTAATAGTAGGTTGTGGTTTCTAGCCTGTACCCAAACTGGAAACAAACAATCAAATAAATAATCACAGATTTATGGTGTTTCCCAGTTTTGGACTGATAATATCTTTGACTACAAAGACTGAATACAGTCAGTGTCAGAATACAGTGTAATGCTGATATTAACACACAGGCCAGTCCTCAGTTCCTGTCAACAACTGATCCACACAGAGTTCACCACAGAGCAGATGCAGATATTTCAATGGTTTCAACATGAATAGTTGTTTACAAAGCAATCATCACAACAGCTGGCTGCTTTAAGACAACAGTTAAAGTTCATCTAAAGTTCCACACCTCTGAGGAAAGCCCCTCCAGCTGCTGGTGTGTTTCGGCTTTTGGAGAAACACTGTTGCTCTTTTACGCGAGTGAGAGTGAACGCCGTGTTCATACAACTTTCAGTAATATGTCGATAATATATATATCGCATCGGTTCCGACAGTTTCGGCTCGTTTTGTTGTCCACACTGATCTGAAGATCCGCAGAGAAGCGCGCTTACCTGCAAGAGACTGTGATTTCAACTTTGGTGGCAGGGACGCTGGCATTGAGCGGGTCGAAGTCTCCTATCGTCGCCATGTTCACGAAGCTGCTGCTGCTCATCGTGGCAGGAAAATACACACTCACTCACACACACACACGCATATACTACTGTCCAACCCCTTTCTGCGAAAAGACGATGAGCTCTGACGCCGCTGAATGTGCATGTGTGTGTGTGTGTGTGTGTGTGTTTGAGCCGGCTCCGTGCCGAAAGGTGATGTCACACTACCCAGCAGAGGCAACAGCGCTAGTGTGTGTGTTTGTGTGTGTGTGCTGGACAGAGGAATCACGGTGCCACGCCGGGAAAATTCCTGCTCGGAAAAGTGCCTGGAGAGCTGAGAGCGCCGAGCTTCAAACAGAGCAAACGCTGTGGGAGGGAGGAACACACTCATCATCATCATCATCATCATCATCATCAAAAACAACATTGCTAATAACAGCTACAGAGACGCTTTAAAAGTAGTGCAACGCCACCATCATCACCACCACTAATAATAATAATAATAATAATAATATAAATAAATAAATAAATAAATAAATAAATAAATAAATAAATAAATAAATAAATAATAATAATAATAATAATAATAATAATAATAATAATAATAATAATAATAGTAGTAGTAGTAGGAGTAGTAGTAGGAGTAGGAGTAGGGGGACACGGTGGCTTGGTGGCTTGGTGGCTAGCACGTTTGCCTCACACCTCCAGGGTTGGGGGTTTGATTCCCACCTCCGCCATGTGTGTGTGGAGTTTGCATGTTCTCCCTGTGCCTCAGGGGTCCAAAGACATGCATTGTAGGTTGATTGGCATCTCTAAATTGCCCATAGGGTGTGATTGCGTGAGTGAATGAGAGTGTGTGTGTGCCCTGCGATGGGTTGGCACTCCGTCCAGGGTGTATCCTGCCTTGATGCCCAATGACGCCTGAGATAGGCACAGGCTCCCCTTGACCCGAGAATAGATGGGATAAGCGGTAGACAATGAATGAATGAATGAATAATAATAGTGAAAACTTGGAAAATTAAGGGCAAATTAGAGTATGTAAGGTTTCTGGGATGTGAGAAGAAACTGGAGAACCCAGATGAAGCTCACACAAACATGGGGAGAACATGCACAGACAGTAAGCCAAGATCAGGTTTGAACCAGGGATTCCAAAGATGTAAGGCAATGTTTTTATGCTGTGCCACAATGTTACCCAAAATAATAATAATGACAACAAGATGATGAGCAGCAAGAACAATAACAACCACATTAGCAATATTAATAGAAAATAGAGCCACAATTCACGGCCCAGGCAATCCTTTGCAAGTGGTGCCCTTAGTGGCCAGTTCATCCACTGTGAAATTACTTAAACACTTAATTACTTAAACATTCCTAAGGGTAGATGGACATAACGTTCAAGTTTAAACAGAATCAGTTATTGATAACCCTGTCAAATGGCTGCTGATAATGGTCTTGTTTTTCAATCAAGTGAGCCATGACAAGCTAATTACAGACTACCAGAAGAAGAAGAAAACAACAGGGATTCAGACATTTTTGCTTGAACACCCCATAACAGCATCAACTTTACAAACAACACATCATAATATACTCTACCAATACAATAATAATAATATTAAGAAGAAAACAAGCCACACCTCTATTATAGCAATAACAGTAGTCATTATCATCAGCATTAATAACAGCTACACGATTTAACAGCAATAATGAAACACATACAGTCATGAAAACAGAATTGATTTGTCCTACTAATTAGATAAGAGTACCTCAATATAAACTAGCAAGCTGGTTGCTTTTCATTTTACTTCTAGGTATCAAATTAAATGACAAAACTATAAGACTGCCAATTATCTTGTTGTTTCCCTCTCAGTTATTTAAACCGTGCTCTCTAAAAAGTGTCACATGCTATCAGATTGATTATGCTATCAGGAGCAAGGATAAGTTTGCTGTCCGTTGCCAACATGATTTTGCCAGGCAAGTTATATACACTTTTATTTAACTGACATTTTGGGTAAAACACATCAGGTTGCCTATATTGGATGTGTCTAGAGCTAGTATTGTGTGCTGGTTGTTCTTGGTTTGGTTCGTCTCACATCCATTGACACCATAACCTTTCTTGTAGCTGAGTTGGCACCTTAATATTGCCCCATTTTTCTTTTCCTCCAGTGATCCCATGTTTCCTTAAGACCTTGCATTTTGAGATTAGTCATTATAGATGGAGTGCCAGAATGAGATTGCTCGAGTGGGTGATGCCTTGCTTATTATTGCAGTGCTGCTTGCCAAGGCTGAAAATCAATCAAGTACTACTTGTGTTCCTGATCCTTATAGTAAAGTAAAGGTTCTATATATAAAAAACAGCTGGTTTCCCTTTCAGAGAGGGTCTGAAATAGTACCTTTTTTTTGTTTTTGAAAGCTAAGAACCCTTAGTACCTTAACAGAACCATTGAGGAACTGTGATATGCAGGCAATCACCACTTTTGTTTATTGATCAGTGTTTTGTGGGTGTTTCCTAGTTATCCATCAATTTTCTGAACTGCTTGACCTACACAGGTCCTATTGAGCCATGGGACTTAGATGGGTGACACCATTGCACACAACATCACACACCTATTCACACACTGCACACAATTTAAAGGTGTCAATCACCATGTCTTAGGACTACATGAAAATGTAGTACATGGAAGTAACACACAAATGCTGCACATACTAGGTCTGAGACAGATATCAGAATACCGCCACCCTGGGAGGTGTGAGGCAAGCACTCTAACCACTCACAAGACAGTGTGCTGCCGAAAGAATAGGCATGTCAACCCATCACCCTTGAGTCTTTAGAAATTAGGGAAGATTGTGCATTGTTCTCCATGATCCACGAGGACAGGAAGATGATACAGCTAGGGTTGTTCCTGATCCAGAATGAGGTGTGCAGGTGGTGCTTTGACTAGTTACCTTTTGCCAAATCAAATTAGCTTTTTCAATCAAATCCACCTTCCCCTTCATCATGACACTTCCATTCATGCACACCTGTCCTAGGCCTGTTTTCACAGTTCAGTAGATTTGTGTGTTATCCGTATGAAAAAAATATACACAGATCGAAGGCACACATGTATAAATACGTATAGCACATTTACATTTAAAGCCACACACTAGCTAGTCTCCTGGAAATGAACAAAGTTTCAGCAATCTCATTCTTAATGAGAGCTGAGCTAACCAATCAAAGCTCTTTGTTCTCCCTGGTGAGACATTCTGACTGATTTAAAAGCTACGCCTGATTAAGCAATCCACTCTTCACCATTGAGCGACAAAGAGAGAGAAAGACAGGCACAGGGGGGCTCTTCACTCTTCAGTTGGAATCGCTGTTCCCCTGCAGAGCTGAAAAGGTTCTGTATTTTCTAATCATATCCAAACACAAGTGCTATTAAAAATGAGGTCAAGTTATTTTAAGCGGTTAGACTTGACTATTAATTAAATATCCAGTGGAACAGTCACAATCCTTTTTTGTGTGTACTAACATCTGTTGGGCTTGGAGGATGTGTGAAATGTGAGTAAAGAAGTGCCAACAGGCCTGGAAGATATTACTTTCAGATTCACATATAGAGGATGTGGGGGATTGTGCGAATATGGGGGAATTCATTTCAGTTTCTTTGTGGTCAAACCAGCAGCTGCTTTCGAAACAGATGCATGAATATTACAAGCACCAAGTAAGGCATTTTCTCAGGTTGAACTGTTATGTAGGGAAAATGTAAGCACTCGTCGCCACGCTGTTGCCATATGGCAATTTCACTGAGCATATAAACTAATTTTAACTCGTTTATTTCTCTGAGTTTAAACAAAATTACCTAATATCTAAATCTCTCGCAGTCCTCCTACTTCCCTGAAGTCTCGAGTCTCCCCGATAACAGGCTCCCCGTGACCCGAGAATAGATCGGATAAGTGGTAGACAATGAATGAATGAATGAAATGCTCCATCTGTGGAATCTGAACTTTTAGCCCATATCTTTGACAGGCATGTGAACAGTACACGCAAATATTTAGTCTAGACAGATTCAGTAAGTGACTTGCATTTACATACTGCCCCCTAGTGACGACGTGCTGCAGTGCAGCTGCTATGTCCATGGGCACACCTCCATTCACTTTCTAGAAGAAAACACACGTTTCTCAGGGAAAAACAATTAAACATAAAACCTAAAAGGTTGTCAATTTGTGGAAACATTTAAACGGTTACATGCAGAACCTAAGAACAAAGTTTCTCTCGTTAATAGAGAGGGTTTCAAGTGCATTTAAATCTGATACAGACAAAATACATTTTGATTCCATGCTTTTAGATGTTTGTTACATGAATTGATCCGAATGTAAAAGTTGTACTTTAATTATTTAAAATAAGACGCAGAAACCAAATGATCAGACATGACTTGTATTGACCTGGGATTTTATCCAGACAACAGATTTGCTTAAGACAGTGATTTACAGTCAGTGATCCTGTGTACATCCAAACACTATAGAAGCAAAAGTGTATGTACATTCAGCACTTCATAAATCAGTCAGTACACTCACATACTTCACAAATACAGCAGATATGACAGTAAAACTAAACCACAAGGGTGCACAGGCATTTTACCAGTAGTAAAGACGTTGAACATAAAGATGCTGCTCAAACTCTCACTGCTGAGATCAACAGCAACACTTATCACTGTGGACATCAACCATTAAAGAGAACTGACATCAAGGTTTGTTTAAGGTTTAATTTAAGAGCATGTTGGTCCCGTTCAGTCAACATGAAATCACAAAACGTTCCGTAAGTCTTAACTATATTTTAGCCAGGTTGACTGCGCTTACAGCACCAAAGCCCAGCTTTGGTTTTCGCACCAGCCAGCGATGAGCATGTGACCTAAATTCATAGGAGAACGGTTGGCAGTGCTGAGGAGCAGGGCACTTTCAGAGGTATGCTGTTTAGCTTTGTTCTCTGTCAGTTAAAGTAGCACACACGGGATGCTGCATGTCAGGGAGAAAACATAGTCAGGACACACACACGCTCCACCGAGTGAGGAAACTAGCAAACTTTCAGGAAACAAAACAGCCAAAAAAGAGTGCTGGGTTTCTCCTGTTGTGCAAAAAATAAGGAGTTTCTGAGCCACAGAGTTAGGGTCAGTAAAGCCCATCATCCAGAGAGCCTTTAATTTGCCAGATCCTCACTGTCCGATCTCTGTTAGAACACAAAATACAGAGAAACAATATTTAGTGTTTATTAAAGTGTAAGAAAAACCCTGCATTTACTTTATATAAATGCATTACTTTATATAATATAAATAATCTAAATGATTAAATAATAAAATGCATTAATGTGTATTATTTCATATATGCACACAGAATGAATGTCAGTGGTAATGCGACACTGTATATAGGGTGTGATGTGGCTCAGCTTGAGCTGCAAAGTTACAGTTTTCACCCTTCTGTTTATTTTTCTACATTTATTAAAGAATGACATTTCCTACTTCAATAATGTTTATATTTATGCTTAATGATGCGGAACATCTGTGAAAATAGTTACTTCCTGTGATTTCTTAAACTACTGCCTACCTCTAACACCCTTCCCAGCACATACACTAACACAACCATAGCAATAGACCCACATTTTACAATATCAGCAATGTAGTAGAGTCTACAAACAATTTAGAAACAAGCTTTTGTTTGCACTCGGTTCCTCTCTCCAGTGCTGTTGTCGTCATGTCGTCATAGTGTGCACTGTGTATTTATTGTATATTTAGCATTTGCATACTGTAAGTCCATGTAATGCTGCTGTATATATTGCCCCATGGTCCTAAAGAGATGGTATTTCGGGCCAATCTCATTCTTGTCACTGATATTTAGTTAATTTCTTGATCCAACATCTTATTACGTCACTTTATGTTGTTGTTTGCACCATCCTCGGTCATGAGCATGTCAAAATCAAAACCATTGTTTTGTTTAGCTTTACAGCAATTACTAAATAATAATATTATAATTAAATATACTTTAAGGTCAATGACAAAATAGAGTTTAATATAATAATACCACTAGTAACAATGCAGTAGGTCGTAATGTGAAGGAGCATGTATTGGGTCACATTTGTCTTTTGGTTTTAAATTTAAACTACAAGAAGTGTTATTAGTTAAAGTTATTAGTCATCCATCAATAGATGCATGATGTGTCAATAACAGCTATTAAAGTGAACATGGATATAAACGTGCCTCAAACAAAACCCATTTTTTTCTGTAATGCCACAGGTGTCAGTGTGGTTTAGGACACTGTTCAGATTTGACCTCCCAAAGTTTAAAGTGTGCGTGCGGGTTTGGGACTCACTCTGAGGCAGTGAACAGATGAGTGCTGTTGGTGGAAATGCTGTTGATGGCACAGTCGTGTCCTCTCACTTCCCCCAGGGGTCTGAGTGTGTCTGAGTGCCATAGCTTCAGGAGACCTCCTCTGCACACGCTCAGTAAAGTCCTGGAATCTGGCACCACTGTCAGAGCGCTCACCCAATCAGAGTGTGCCCTGTCAACATGCTGCTCAGAGCAAAACACACACACACACACACACACACACACACACACACACAAGTTAAAGTATATAATTGACATAATGACCTATTAAAGCCACTTCCTACATCCCATTACAAGGTACTAAGTAATGAATTAATCTAAACATCTACCAGCAAGCACCTCACCTGAAAAGATAACCTGAGTTTCTTCTTCACAGGTTTGTCAGGAATTTGAAAAAAAATGCAGGATTCACTACACCATAGACCACCACATTGAAGCAGTCTATTTTGTAAGCCTAGATTTACCTTTTTTTTTTTTTTTTTTTTACTGTAATTACACATTTCCTATTAGTATTACAACAGTTACTAAATAACATGCTTTAAGATGAATAACAAAAATGCATATGTTGAATATAGCATATGTTTAATATGACCAGTGACCTACAGACTTGGTTCAGGACTACACCTGTTATTTGACAAAACTGCCTTTTTAGACATGGAATTATATAGCTTAATAAAGCAAGCTGATGAAACGTGAATATTATAGCATGTTGACAGCAAAAGAATGGGGTAAAAAAATCAGGAAATCACACTTAGCTAGCAAGACATCATTAGGCAGAAAGATAGCTTAGCAAAGAAAATATAAACATTTCTTAAGTTCAGTTTCAGACTATTTAGTACAGCAGGGCAGTACATAGTTTTGGATGCAACATCTTTCACCCCCTCTCGTACCTGTTTGAGCTGTTTGCTAGACAGGTCCCATCTCCTTATGCAGTGGTCTCTGGCTGAGCTGTATACGGAGTCTCCCTGAATGCACAGGGCCTCCAGGCCATCCTGATGCGCTGGCTCAAAGTTATGAGCAGAAGGAATGCTTCCTTGAGCTCCTTCAAAGACATCAAACATCTGAAACAAAGAGCACACAAATGTGTGTGCACACACACACAGAGACACAGACACACACACACAGAGTCTGTGTTGCTGGGGAGCAGTAATTGCACATAGCTTATAATGAAGGGGTGCATGAACAAGAAGTACATGCTAAAGAACCACCGGTGTATACTGTAGATCCTTGAGAACTTGATTAATATTGTAAAGTTAATTTTTAGGCACAGCAAGCTATGAATTAGCTGCAGTGGCTCGTGTGGTATTGTGAGTGAGCTGTGTTTGAAAGGTGATAATTAAATATAGCCTACACTCAGGAAGCCCAAGACGGACTGACACACCAAGTATAATAAGTGTGTGCGCGTGTGTGTGTGCGTGTGTACCTTTAGGCTGTGGTCTTTGGAGCCTGTAATGACCACATCTTGACCATTCCCCAGCTGGTCCACTGCTAGACACATCACTGGCCCCAGATGACCCGTCAGTTTCCCTGTAGAAACAAACCTGTAGGAGGACAGAGAGAACGATGGAGACGGCCATGCTGTAGAGTTTTGGAGTTAACACAGTTTGATGTGAACTGACTGATATGCCAATTCGAGCCACATATTCTAAAGTTAGCAGTTGCCTTTAAGATGTTTAGGAAAGAACTGACAAATGAAACAGTGTGAAAGAGAGTGAATATTCTAGAAACCTCCCAATAATAACACACATGTAAGGCACACTAAGCCAATTTGATTTGTAGCTGTTTATTTATAGATTATTGGGTTAGTGTCTTAAGCCTAAGCTTTTATTCTGTATCCTCTGTACAGTTAAGAGCTAGCATAAGAATATAACACCATTTCTCCGATCCAATATGCTTTTTCCGCCCTTTACTTCCCTTATTAGCTCATGTAGGTGCACTGTAGACCTGCCTAGAATCCATTGTGACCAGATGCAATTCCCTTTTAAAATAATAATTAAAAAAGGCACTCCAGAGAAACCTGTTCACTTTATTGTCAGGAGACTGTGAGTACAAATGCAGATGATATAACGGCCATCCGAAACTGGCAGCCAAGGATTCTTTCTAGGGTAGGAATGAAGGCATACCCTGTCAATCATAGCAAAGCTAGCCATTTGTGGGCTTCACAACTGACCTGTTGAGAAGCACTGAAATAAATAAAGGAAGTAAAAAAAGTATAAAGGAAGTCTAAAAGCACATCATTCTGTTAAATTATATCAAAGTGGACAAAACTGACCATATAACGTAAATTCAAAGCAATGCCACACACCAACCATAAAGCTGAGAAGGTCATTGGAAATAAATATTATTAAATTATATTAAATTATTCTAAATTCCCAAACCCCCATACACACTATTCCTTTCCCAATAAATACAACCACGAAAGTTAATACAGGACCACTGGGTCAGTTGCAAAGGGCTTATCTGATGATCTATATGAATGCCGGATCAGTTAGCTTGCTCCATACCTCCTCAGGTCCCACATCCTGACCGAGTTGCCTGCTGCGGCATATAGGAACGTTCCAGAAGGATTCAGTGCAATCTGGTTGATCTGATTCTCACCAGGAGGGATAGCAACAACTCGACTGCCCAGATTAGCACAGCTATCGCCCTGAGACACCTGGCCAGAGGACCTGAGATAAGAAGGCAAAAAGAATATTTAAGCCATTTTTAAAAGGAATAACAACAGAAAAGCATTAAAGAAAAAACAAAAACTTTGTCTCTTGCTTAATATTAGAAGCTCATACAATCTTAAAGCAGAAAGTATTCATCAGTTGAAGGAAAGTATAACTCACGTGAGTGTACGGATGCACTTGGCTGAATCCCTGATGTCCCACACCTTGATGTAGCTGGTGGAGACAGTGAAGACGAGGCTGGAGCAGTACTTGACAGACAGCACACTGCTGGGGTGGTCACCAAGAGACATGATCTCCTGTCCTGTCACCAGGTTCCATACCTTACACGTCCGATCTGACATCAAACACACAGACATGCATCGGTCAGGGAAACGACAGCGGCAGCTGTTACAAATCATTTGGGTCTAAGGAGAAATTTCTTTCCTGTAAGCAACTCTTATTAAACCTCTACAGAATATTTCCACAGGCTGGATCAGAATCTGTGGATATAAATCCTAAATGAGGTAATGCAGTGTTCACAGAATATAATCTTATTTGGTCTTTTTCTACCAAATGATAACACTATTAGCTGTTATGCTGAGCCAGACAGATGCTAGATTCCAGGGATAAAAATATTACTCACCAAATAACAACATTGTTTTTTTCTTACACAGAGACAAGTCACTTGTGGAATTTTTTTTTGCGGTGGAATAAATTTTTTGTGGAGCATCTGGCTGATATTAAACATTCAAATTTAAATCATTTATTTCTTTGCTTAACTTTCTGAATTTTCTTTTCAATGTAAACCGTAAATGGCAAAGAATATATGAGCTCATGAGCGACATCCAGAATGACATCATGGCAATGATGATTCAAATCACAGCTCTTCTATGCAGAAATGTACCACAAATTGTGTGGTTTCCAAAACACAAAAGAGAACTTTAAGGTTTTACCCTTTGAGCCAGTAAACAGTAGATCATCAGTGGAATCCACACACATCAGGGCTTTAGAGTGTCCCTCTGCTGCATACACACACTGAAGCTTGGCTGCTTTACTGCCCTTAGGGCACGGCACAGGGTTGATCACACCTCTAGAAAAAGGACACAAGTAAACATGTACGTACACACACACACACACACAAACAATGTACACAAATATACAGATATGTGTACACACACATACAAATACAATCTAATGAATAACTACATTAATTATTTTCATAATATCAAATATAATGACAAATTAAACAACTGAAAGAAATGAAAAAGTGCAAATACCTTGGAGCCTCAAAAACAACAGAATCATCAAATCTGTAAGAGAAGAGAAAACAAACGCAAATCACCTAGAGGCTTCAATATCAGGAAATAATTAAATTGTAGAACAATGTTTGGCTGTTAAGGACACACTGCGTAAGCGTAAGCGACAGATTTTGGACCTTAAAATAATTTTTCAATTAAGCAATAACATCCTTAATTAAAAATCATTCATTATGGAACGTGCATGTTCTTTTAATGAATTAATTAAGGATTAATAATTATGTAAAATGTGTACGTAAAAGTATGTAAAATGTTCTGCCATCTGTTGTTGTAGAAATGTTCTTGAACTCATACTGTTTAATGTCTTGACTCTTGGGCTTGTCTATAGACGTCTGACTCCTTTCCTGACTTGTCCTGCGTGTCAGAGGTGAGCGTTCTGCTGATCTCTTCTCCATCGCTGTAGGAGACCTGAGACCAGATCTGTGTGGAGCAAATAAACTACTCAAAATCCACATAGATGAAAACTTACTGTATATGTCCAATGAACAAGCATAGCAAAAGCTTCAGTATTAGGCCTGAACAGAGCGGTTGCTAAATTCATTCATTTTCTTATATATAAAACACAATAACGTAGGAAGACGTACGAAATGCTTGTTAAGGATGAGAAATTTGTGGCCAATTCTCTGTCCACGGATGAAGACAGGTTCATAATACCCTCTGAGCTTTCAGAAATGGATAAGAGAGGAGCTGAGAAATCGTCCAGAGGGGCATCAGGGTCAGCGCTGTTAGCATACAGCAGCTCCATCTGGGTAGTGGTTCTTCTTCGAGCCTGGGGAGGAAACATTACAAAACTTCAGAACTAAAATAACTGGTGGTAGGATGTTGAGATGATGAGGTGGTACAGACTGTGTAATGTTTTAGAGTTTAGACTATTAATAAACAGTGAAATGACTTCAACATTAGAGCAAGTCCTGTTGCCTAACAGATGCTCATAGTCATTTCATTGATTGAAAGATATGAACTGATTGGGACTTTGACAATGACAAACTATTATGATCTTACGATTTTAGCAAAACAGCACATTTTTGGTATTTTCAAGTTTATATATATGCATTACTCCATCACACACTCAGTAACTGTTCACTTTATAGACTTTTCTATACGTAGCAGTACACAGAGAGGCAGTAAGGGAGACTTAGGTTTTCAGGGCATGATGTGTTCAGTCACAACTGAACATTATTTAACTAACATTTCTCTGGTTGGGAAATCTTCAAATTTTAAGCTTTATATATTGTATATTGTGTTATATCCATTGCCATTTCTTGCCAGATGAAGTGAGCAATAGATTTGTACTTCTACTGTGAACTCCTACTCCAATGATTTTCAATGGTATATATGTTTGATGTACTGCATGATGCTATACCTTACTCCTGGGTTTGGACTCTGCACACAGCTTCATCAAGTCCGAGGCCAAAGAGCTGGAACAGACAAATCAAATCCCCACTGAGACATTTACCATGGAATGACATAAGGCACAATGAGCAGATCAACCAGAAGCTGATAAGCAGAATTGGTCATCAGTCACGAGTCATTAAAGTGTGCGGATTACTGGGATGCATGTTGCAGTGCATAAGCAGATGAACAATGGCTATTATGTTTCAATGGTAGCGTGTTTGAAACCAATACATCAATTATGGCATTTGTTTAGAATTAGTGCATGAGTGATTGTGTTGAGTTACCTCCCCTCAGTAGCTGGACTCCGGTCAGATTCATCACTGCTGCTCTCCTCACCATTCTCTGAATGTGTACAGAATATACAGGCCATGATACATACACATGTATGCACACATTGGCCCGAAAAAACAATAAAGTGGTGCAATTCGAAAATATCCAATTACCATCCAATAGCTAGGTCACAATATCTATCAGCTCAAGGAGGATAAAAGTTACTGGGGTAATCTGTATTATGGTAATGAGGATTTGCTACAGAATTTTCTAATGGGTAACAAGAATTTGCTAGAACATATGTTTCAGATATGTGCAAATAAGACCAGTTTCAAACTGCTTCGTATGCACATCTTCAGGAACCTGACTAAATCAACTAAGTACATCAGCAGAAAGAAAGAAGTGCCAGCCTTCCCATTTTGAGGACAGGGCTAGTTGTACTTTATTGCACAATTGTCAATATGTAGTTGTTGCATATTTAAGACAAATTCACAATAAAACTTAGTTGCACCAGTCAGAATTCTGACAAGTATATTTATGCGGTATATTATTTTGTGGTAAACATGGAAAGTTTGAGCAAAACCACCTTCAACCTCTGCAGATGTTAAGAGAATAATTGAGTAGATAACAGATTTACACAATTTTACACTTACCTCAAGTTAAGATATGGAGTATGGAGTTAATTTTGATTAGCTGTTCTTTTACTACAGTTTTACTCTAGCGTAAAGCTACAAACACCGGACTAATATCTTGACACTACCACTAGTACATTGGGCTAAGGTAAAGGTGACTATATTTTCTCAAACTAATTCCCCCAGTTACAGTATATATGGGTTTAGAGGTTGGTATTTGCTGAATTTATGAGGTTAGCTGCTCTGAAACTGAGTGTTAGCTGAAAGTTTGAAAGAAAGCAAATGCAGTGTTATTCACATAACACTGAGCCACTGATAAAGAGACAGTGTGACAGTGAATCCAAATTCAGGGCTCGACACAGCAAAAGGGGTGGAGATAGAGGTAGTCAAGTAAAGAGAAACCAGTAACCATAAAGTTGTTAGTAAGTCACTAAACTTTCTACTACACTAGGTCCTGTAGTGTGTTTCTGCGGGCAAGCAGTCTAACTACTGAAAAGAGTTCAGCTGCAAACACAAGGCAGAATCTATAGTTTTTTCAAGCACCCACAAAATCCCATCTGTTACCATCCTAATAAAGAAGAGAAACTCAGAGGCCCGTTAACTGGTTTAAATGTGGGACGGTTTAAAAAGACAGAATATGAGGTTTTGGGAAAGGTAGATCCCATGCACAGTACTGCTGTTAGAGTTTCTGATTAGACTGACGGAGATGCACGTACTCACATACAGTTTTGGGGACTTACCAGCTGCTGTGTTACCTAGCTCTGTTTGGGTTTGGGTGACAAAAAGATAAAAGTAAATCAAGATCAAACTCAAAAAAGGGCAGGCTGAAGTGTAGAATATGAGAGCCATGCTGGGTGCTGGCTGAGATACATGCATGTGTGTGTGTGTGTGTGTGTGTGTGTGTGTGTGTGTGTAAGTGACTTGCACCTTGTAGAGCGTTGCCCAGTAGCGCGTCCAGCTCCGGGTTGAGCTCAGCTTTCTCTTTTAGCATGTGGAAGAGAAGTTGGTTCTGTGTGGCACTGTTGATCTCTGTCTGCTTCAGCCGGCCCTCCATTACTTTGATCTGAGATTCTTTCTGTGCTGCCTGAAGGCCCTGGAGGAGGAAAGTGCATTTTTAGGTGCACTCTTAAGTGCACTCTGCCCTACACTATGCTCTTTGATAGGGCTTTCAAAAAATCTTTAAAAATTCCACTGAAATTTTATATTACTTAAGACATTTAGCATTCAAATTTAATTGAGCCAACAGATTTTTGGCATAGATTCTAAATGTCAGTGTGGTACTGTACTGGAGGGATAAAAAATAATTCCTATAGTGTCTGGTAATGGCAGCATAGAGTACTGTCTAACACATCAGCTCAGATGTGTGAATGTAATAACACTTTCAGTACACATTTTCCCCCAGAAGCACACTGTTAATACCATAAATACTGGCATCCATAGTTACGATGGGTTTAAAAAAGCAATTAAAAAACATTGCCATCCAATAAGTCTAGTACTTTTAATTAATAATTAATTGTCTTGTAATTAATATACCTATCTACAAATACATAAATTCCTAAACAAAATGTTGACACTTTTAATACATAATTACTATTAAAATTCAAATATTGTTCAAACTGTGACATTTATTTCTAAACAGTGATCTAAAATTAAGCTCAAAACTAATGAGAAGACCTTGGAAGTTTTTGCACATTAGCAGCAATTAGAATTCCCATTGTCATTTGTACCTTATTGATAGCCAAGGAGACAAAGTGGTCAAGTAGGAAGCGGGCTTCTGACAGAGTGCAGGAGCTGATCACCGCAGAGACATCTACTGTGTCCCCCTCCTCCTATAGGACATATATGCCATACATATGTATTTTTACTCATGCCTTAAGCTCCCATACATTATACAGCCATTTTGGTAGCCTTGTCTTAGATTAAAATTAAAATTACAATTTAGTCCCAAAGCTCCGAAGGTCTGCATCTGTAATGTCAATCTAAGATGATATAGATGTTGGCTAATACAACAGCTGACTGCATATAAATTTATTTATAACATGATTATAACAGTTTGTACCTTAGCTTCTTCCATTTGCATGATGTTGGCTTGGCAGTCAGCGATGCTGTCATTGATGTAGTCAATGTTTGCTGTGAGAGACTCTATCTCCTCATTGAGAGACTGGATGGTTCTGTCCGTGTCACTACCCTCTGCTACAGTCTTATCCCTTTTCTTTACCACCTTCTCTCTGCGCTTGGTCAGGTCTTCCCGTTGCTGGAACACACACACAGCAAATTAATCACTTTAAATAACACTATTATAGTTATTTTTTCGCACCAGACTATTGCAGTCATCACCTTGAGGAGACGGTTCATATCTGCCTCCATGTTGGAGATAGTCATCCTTTGCATGATGAGGTCACTGACACGGCGCTCCAGTGACTGCCCTTTGGCCCGCGCTGTTTTGGTGGAGGACACACCTCCTGACCGCAATTGGTATTTCCTGATACATATTTCAATCTGTATTAGTCTGTGGAGTCAAACTCTTAACACTTATCCCATTAATAATTTGTTCCAAAAATTGTTTGATAGTATGTTCTAGTCATTTTAAGCTGAGAGAAACACACTGAAAAGTGGCTAAAATGACTGGGGTTTGTTATTGAACCAAAAGTCAACGTGCAAAAGGACAGTTAAAACTGTATTTAAGTACACTTCTGAAGCTAAAAGAAAGAGACAGTGGACAGTACCTGGTTTCGTTAGGTGCAGTACTCCCAGCAGTGTTTGTTCGGATAGGCCCGGGACGTGCAGCAGGCTCATGTAAAGGTTCAGGTAAGCTGACCTTTCGGTTCACCTTCCCCGAAGCAGGTCGAACCTGCCTCCTCAGAGCTGTCACCTATATTACACACACACAAAAGTAGCTCTGGTTTTGAAGGCAAATCACAACTCTTTAATAAATCACTGCTAAGTCTTGGCTGAACAACTAAGTTTGATATAAAAAGCTGTGTTCTTCTTTTTACTGTTGTTATCACCTCTTCTGTTTTCCTGCGCAGGATGAGCTCCTGTTGTCTCTTCTGAGCCTCCAGTTGCCGTACCAGGTGCTGTATAAAAGAAAAGAAACAGAGAGAAGTAAATAGGAAAGATTTATTTTTATAAGCTCTGTGCTCATATGAAGTGAGATGTGAGTCTCTATACCTCCTGTCTTCGCTGGTCTTTCTTGAGTGTGGCTATCTCACGGTTATGGCGTGTTTCTGAAGCACGGCTCCTATCCTGCTGCTCCTTCATTTGCTTCATCAGCCCGACCTGAGCATGAAATTATTAGCATGATGCTAAAACATGTGCATAATTTTGAACCTTGTTGGAGTATCACAGACATGTCTAACACATTCAGCATGAAATTAAGACATGCAATTTGTTGACATCACATTTGATGAAATTTCCATATCTGATTTTTTTTTTTTTTGGTTATTTCGACACATTAAAGTGCATGCATGTATACATACCTTTGTCTTCTTCATCTCAGAGACTTCCTGTTGGAGCTTCTTTAGCTGTTTCTCGTACTGAGACTGGTTCTTTAGAAGGCGTGCATGCTCCTTCTGAGCCGACTGCAGTTTCTGCAGCTCCTTATTCATTGAGCTTAGCTTTCTTTCGTACTCAACCTTGATTTTCTTTGCCTTCTCCTCTGTGCCCGACTCCACCGAACCTGCAGGAACATGCCACCTTCAATAATAACACTCAGTTGACGATATATTCACACATTCTAATGACAGTATTGATAAATTAATACCAGCAAAGAGAACAAGCAGAACAGGTAGTAATTAGCAAGTAATTAGCAAGCTGGAAATAAATGTCAACTGATGCTTAATTTGTAGTAAGGGTTTAGCATTTTTGTAGAATTAATTGAACAAAAAGAAAAGAAAAATCTATAATCATCAGGTTAGTTTCTGTTCACTCTGTGTTGGTTTGGTTATTTTAAAAGCACTTCAATGAATATGGATGAATGTGTAATTATGAATAAATATGTAAATGTAGATAAATATGCAACATTAATTTCATTAAATGGATTTTATTATGCATAGATGCACACAGCCAGAAGAAATTCAATTATCCCCTTGCATGTTATTTGACTGGCAGAAGAAAAAGACTAAATTTGTATCTGTATCTGGCATAAAATAACAAGCACCATGTCCCCACATGGGAAGACAGATTAAACTTTAGAGTTTCTGTGCCTGCAGTATGAAGCAAAGTGTTCTGTGGCTTTGCTTGTCTGAAACTAAGAATAGCAACACTGATAACGATGTTGTCATTGATCGTTCTCTAAAATATAAAAGATACAAGATTTACAGATTGTTGCTCAGAGAGTAGCATACCCATGTTATGCAGCACCCGGTCTCTCTCCAGCTGTGTGTCTCGGATCTTGTTCTGCAGCATCATGAGTTTCTGCTCGTACTGCTGCTTCAGTGTGTGGAGACGCCGTTGACTGTTCTCCAGTTCATCAATCAGCTTCTGTTTAATTGCAATCTCGCAAGTAATGTTGGCCAGATCTTCTTGGAAGGTGTCTGTGAACAATCACACACACCACACAATTCATGCTTAAAAAACAGGCTCTTTACTGATCATTGACAATTTTCAACAGTGCTGGTTAACTGACTGTTGGTTAAATAAAGAATAAAACACAATGAAGTGCTGTAGGAAAATAGTCAATAAGTGATGTGATTCAGTCCTTTACCATTCTATCCTACTAAAGAGTGACAAATAATGCTTTTTATTCAGTTATATGTTGTGGAAACTTGATAACATTAGCTACATGTGGAGGAAGTGAAATATCTTCTAGGTACAGGAAATAGACTGTTTTTACCTTTCTCTTCCACCTCTGACTCTGACTCATCAGAGCTGTCGTCTGCCTCCATCTCATCCTCCTCTTCCTCTCCCTCACACTCATCTCCCACCTCGTGATCGCTTCCTTCCTATACAATCCGTCACAAGTGGCAAATCAAATTCACTTTATCGTTCTTGCAATCATGTGATAAAGTAATGCTGTCATTCTGCTTCACAAACTGAATACAGTGTATACTGTCAATGATGTTAGGATAAAAGTTTAAAAGCATTAACACTCAAGTGTTTATGTTTATACTTAATCTTTAAATTTGAACTTAATCTCTATCTACTACATTCACTATGTGTGAACAGTTTATTATTAACATATTTTCTTGAAACAAGGGAAACATGATAAATAGGAAGTAAACAGAAAAAAATCTGAAGTATTCATTTAACACATGGTTTAACATGTGGAAGTATTAAGAAAATAATCAAACGCACTGCATCGGGCTCCTCACTGGTTCTCTCTGAGGGCTCTTTATCCTGGTCATTGTCAGGCCCCTCCTCTTTAATCACACTGTAAGAAACATAAATAAATTCAGCAACTAAAATAAATGTACATTTTTAAAAACATGCCCCAAATCTGAGTAGGATTGATTAGGGAACAGCACCAATTTTTATCAATAAATGAAGATGGTTAGTCCATAAATCACAAAAATTACAGATTAATAAAATAATCTCTAAGCACGGTTTATGTTTATTTAATGCTCAGTTACATACACATTACTTACAAAATCATAAATCATTTTTTTAAGTTGTCAGTTTTTGTTTCTGGTCTGATCATGTGGTCTCTTATTGTTATAAGAACACACACACACACACACACACAGTAGGAAAGTGAAACTCAATCATTCAGTGATTAAAGAGTAAGAAACCCATGGATTCTGAAGCTACACAAATAAGTCATTGTGAATGGAAAGTGAGTTAGCAATATACCAGCACTCATTTATAAATATGGATGAAAAGCAGAGTAAATGAAGTTAGTGGTGAATTACAGTATGGTCTGTTTCTCCCATGATGGTATCCACCTGTATGTGCAATAAACTGATGTTAAAGGGTTAGTGGTGAATTTATGAGATCAAACCTGTCTCTGTCAGGGTCGTCGTAGGCACATTTTACCATCTGCTGTAGTCTTCAGATGAGGGGAGTGAGTGGAGGTAAGAGAGTGCACCAAGATACAAAACAGTAAGTGGGAAAGCCTTTGTTAGATTATCAGTTTCTGAATTATTTAGTTAGCATATGCTTGATCTTTGACACTGTTAAATTTTTAACCGATGTGTATACTCAAAGGAATTTTCTAGAAATACATTTCTCTGTATAGCTGCCCTAACATGGTTTTAAGAAAAGGTTTTCTCACATACTATGTCGAGTTAGCTTAGACAAAGTATCTAGCATTAGCATTAACAATGCTAAGAAACTGAATATAGCTCAAAATCCTCTTAATAATTCTGTCAGGTTAGCCAGCTAGCTAATACCAGCTAAGTGTAATAAAGTGTAATAAGTGTAATAAAGTGTAATAAAGTTGCTTTTGGCTGCTCCCTGCTCAGGGTTGCCACAGCGGACCAGCTGGTCCGCACAACATCTTGGCAAACGTTTAACGCCAGCTGGTCCGCACAACATCTTGGCAAACGTTTAACGCCAGATGCCCTTCCTGACGCATCCCTCCCATTTTTCCGAGCTTGGGACCGGCACTGCATCCAGTGTCTGGGGTTGAGGCATTGGCTGGGAATCGAACCCGGGCCTTCTGAGAAACCTACCACTGAGCCACCAATGCCCACCAGCTAATATAGTGTATGAATCTTAAATTCCTCTCAGACATCCTTTCTGTTCGTTGTTTAATGTTTTCATGCTATTATTTAAAGTTGTTATGACTAGCAAAAACATATGGAGTGGGATGAGAGCATGACTGATTCAGAGTCTACTTTCCTTTACAACAAAAGGTTTAGCCTTTTTTTCTCAGCAAGGGCCAGTGTTTAAAGTTCAGTGCTAGTGAGCAAACAGATCCTTTATTCAAATCCTGTTAAACTTTGGAATAATGCTCACATCTGTGTTGGAGTCGATACTGCCTCAGTTCTAAGACAAAAAAACCCCCCAGCTAATATATATGTTTATGTGTAGACAACATACAGAAGCTACTATTCGGCTTAGATTTATTCATATGGCCATAGCACCACACAAGAGAGACTGTATGCAATACAACATACATTTACAACAATATGTTGGATTGAACAGTGTTGCTAAGGTTTCTGCAAAATAAATAAATCTAAACAGAATGTTAGTTTTGTCTTGTTGTCAAGACAGTAAGTATTTGGGATATTAGCTACGTTTATTCTGTCTAAGCTTTCCAAAGATCACACTGACAACCCTGAATACACATGACATCTTAGTAAGGTTTGTCAAATGAATTCCATGGAGAAAATAATCACTGTCTGGTGTTATAATCACAGTTGTCATTCTCTGTAATGAGGCATTATAAAAGTGACTCCAGCAGGTGTGCAAAAAACCCTGAACATGAAGAGGCAGGACGCATAGCCAACAGGTAATTACCCAAAACACCAGAAAATAACATGACACTGAAATCCTGACAACCTGCAGGTGCGTGAGGAGGCTCACCTCTTCTTTTTCTTCTTCTCTTTCCTCTTGAGTTTCTCTAGGTTCTTCTTGGCAATCTCAATTATATCAGACGCCTCTTTCTCTGGGCCAAGGAGGGAGGGGGGAAACGAGGTGCTTCCTCCATACAGAGAGGAGCGTGTGGTAGCACGGGAGAGGCTCTTACGCAGGCTTTCGCTGACTGCCTCACTCTCCAACAGCTTGGCCCTGGAGACCATAAACATATCAACATATCAACACATGACAACAGTTTCAGATAGTTACACACAGATGCTAAAGGGGGAAAACACACACCCACACCCGTACATACTTATGTTGTACACTTAAGATACACAGAGAGGTTAAAAAAGACATGGTAAACTACCTGAGCTCCTCAATTTCTTTTATATAGTTCTGGATCATGTTTCCAATTTCCTCATTTCCTTCACCTGCAAAGCAACAGCAGACAAAAAAAAAAAAAATCACAAAAGCCAGAATGCAGCTGCTAAGGTATTTACAGGAATCTCAGACTTAATCTTAATGAAAACTTTTCATAGCTTGACCTCATACTGTAGTGGAATTAAAGGTATTAAAGCACATAAAATAATGGTGGAGTTCAGTACAACTGGTTCATATTACACTTAAGCCCAAGTTATTTAAAACCATTGGTTAGAACTCTTTATACCACAGCCTCCTGAAGTTCATCTCAGAAATCTGGTAAAGTTATCTCATTAACAAGTTGGGTAACAAAATAGTTAGAAATAACAGGAACTGCCTAGTTTTTCCAAATGTTTTAGATAAATAATATGACATGTTCTTCAATAAAAGAAATATAATTGCTGCCAAATTGCTGTGGTATAAGAGGAATGAAAGACTTCATGAGTCATTGTGTTTTAGTCTTTACATAAGAGCAGAAATTGTAGTTTAGTCTTTACATAAGAGCAGAAATGAATGACAACTGATAATAAACCAATGTTTAATGTGAAAATTTAATCTTTACAAAATTAAGATTTTAAGTGAAATGACTTGAGATTTAAGGGCTTCCAAAACATTTTGGCTTTCTGCAGGTTTAAAGAAACTGTTTATGTCTACTGTTTATGGTTGTGTAGGTGTGGTAAGATGTGGTGTGGAAAGCGGTTCTGTCTCTGCATACCTGCTTTAGCAAGAACCTGGTTGGCTTGTTCAGTCAGCAGCTGTGTTAGTCGAGCTCTCTGAGCATCAATAGTCTCCTGCATGGCCTTGACACGAACACGCAGGTTCTTGTTCTCTGTCTGTAGCATGGTGTTCTCGTGGACCATATCGTTAACGCTTTCTAGGCCATCCTCACCTACCATGCGCTTACCCTGCCAATAAAAATCCTTCTTCACTGATTGCACAGAATAATTTTCTGAATCTTTAAACCAGGTTTCTTTAATGACACTTAGAACATCTATAACGGAATATTACAAAGAGCTAAAATGCTGTTCAGCTCAACTCCTTTATACTACTCTGCTTCGCTCTTTCTTTGCTTTTCTCTCACCGTCTTGTACTCCATGAGCTCCATCTGCAGCCGTGCGATCTCAGTTCTAAGAGCGCTGATCTGCTGGCTGGCTCGGTCCTGATTCACCACAACCTTATTCTTGATGTTACGTGCCCGGTTTGCATACTTCAGAGTGTTCAGGGTTTCCATGAAGTCCCGGTCTGAGGGGCTGATACAGGCTATCATCACTGTCTGACTGGAGAGAGAGACAGATACACAGAGATACAGAGAGAAATACAGAGAGATAAAAAGGATTGTAAATTAAATCAATGATTTGAAGAAGAAGAAAAAAAAGACTCATTCTCACAAAAAAAGCTCTTTGAACTTTTGAGCAAAAACTAAAAAAGATGCATAAACTAAACATAGCATTTTTAAATTAGCACTGAATAAAATGCAAACAAACTGAATTTATGATGCAAGATATTTTAATACAGAAAAGCATTCTCTTTGAATTTTTCTAAAATAAAAACTTGAATTTCCAACCAAACTTTTACAGAGGTGCGAAAGCTGTTCCACTCAGTACTAAAGCTGTGACGAATGTGTATTTTTTTTTCACAACTAAGTCTCTAGCAGTTAATTATTATTTTATAAATGTCAGGTTTATTAATAATAGTCAAAATTTAAAGAAATGCATATAGAGGGTGCGTTCTCACAAAAGTTTCTTTGAATTATTTAAGAAACAAAAGGTTTATTTCACCTGCATATAAGGTTAAAAAAAAAACTCTACAATGTCCAGTAGAGGAGCTAAATAAAAATTTAATTTTCACTAAAACATTTTCATTTATACATAAGGTGAGTGTGGTTTAACAATCTAGAAATGCAGACCTGTTCCCTCCCAAAGAGTCCTGCAGGAGACGTGTGAGCTTCGAGTCACGATACGGCACATGTGTAGAGCGCTTGCTCTTGTCTCCCAGAGCACTGATGACGTTACCCAGAGCAAGCTGTATATAATTGTAAAATCAACCGAGAAGAAGAAAAAGAATATACTTAGAAAATACTTAAAATTTCATCAAAAAGAAGTCCTGCTGTTTATGTAAAATACCACCAGATGGCGCACATGACCACAACTCTAGGAGCAGGTGAGGACAGACTGGAATAAAACATATGTCCTCTCAAAGGAAATTCTTATCAGGTCTGACCATCATCCCTGGGACAAATATGCAATCTATTGTTCCATAAAACAATACACAGTTCAAAATCCTTGGATCTAAGAAATCTTGAAAACATGGCTGAGTTGGCACCACTTTTCATAAATTCATCATCTGTATCATTAAAACCTAAAGCACATTTTAAACCCTAATTCCACTCTAAATCATACCAGTCCACAGTTGATTGAGATGCCCTCTTTAGCTCTGTCCCCCGTCGCTCCCGTTCTCTTCAGCCTCTCTGAGCCAGCCAAGTCCACAAAGTGAAACTTGGCAGTGAGGGTTTCAAACTCGTTCATCTCGGAGGAGCCATTGGCCAGCCTGTTGTCTGTCTCATTGTTCTAGAGAGGGGTGTAATGAGGAAAGATTAAGATGCTATCAGATAATAAAAACACTGATTCAAAAAGAGAACCCAGCCAAGCTGCTTTGTAAATCAGTACCTAAATAAAGGTAAAGACTAGAAAAATTAAAAATAGTCTTTAATAAAATAAATAGTCTTAATTAAGAATTATGGGTGGGTATCATGACAATTGTAAAAGTACTTTTATAAGATCTGTAATATCATTGTTTCAGTAAGTAGATAATTAAAAATCAATATAAATATTGTTTCTTTTTCCTCACCCTTTTCACAGAAGAGGGTAAATAGTGAGGAGTGAGAGAGAGAGGAGGACAAATAATGAGAAGGGGGGGAAATGGTGAATAGTGAGGAGTTAAAGGGAGTAAAGAGTGATTAATGAGGAGTCAAAAGAAAAAGAAGGTAAATAGTATGGAGTCAAAGGGAGGAGAGGATGAATTGTGAGGAATCAGAGGGAGAAGATAGTGAATTGTGAGGTGTTTTAGGGAGAAGAGGGATAGATGTAGTTGCAACCCAGGCAATATAAATAGTAGGACTGTTGCTGGTGTGTTAGTGGGGCCACCTACATTGCTGGAGGCACAGACCCGGACTTGACACAGGTGAATGGTGAAGATGGCATGGGAACGTGAGCTCTGGACGTTCATCTGGGTGCTGGCGGTGGTGCGGGAAAAAGCGCCCAGCTTTAAACACTGCATCATCTGAACTCACAGAAAGAGACAGAGCAGTGACTATTTGCTGCTGCCAGTCTGAGGCCTACAACAACGTTATGACTGAGTGGTCTAGAGTTACACAGTGCTTTTTTATTGATAAAATAATTGTAAAAAGTGTAATGATACTCATACGCTTTTGATAGTCATATAAAGATCTTAATTAAACAGTGTTGTATTTACAACTGGAACAACTCAGGTACTCAGGACACTCCAAGTTCTATTGACCCAGTAATAAAAATGATACAAATCTATACAAACATATCACTCACATGCTTCTCTTTATCCAGAACAGCCATTTTAATGTCTTTTTCTGCTGAACCTAAGCAGTTTGATGCAACTATTCATGTTCATGAACCGCTAAAACATATTGTTCTAGAGGACAAGAACACACACACTCATCAGTTACACACTGTAAATCTCACCTCAGCTTCAGTGGAGACAGTGCGTGTGGTGACTCCCACTGTGTAGATCCCCCCACTGGCATCCTCATGGATCTTAATGTTCGATTTCTGCTTTCTGGCTTCCACATCCCGTGTAGTGTCAAACAGGTCCAGCACTTCCTCATTATACAACTACAAAAGAAAAGAAATGTTTGTTAATGCTTTTCTAAACTGTCTAATACCTATCAGGACCTATAACAGGACCTATCAGGCTCACTTGGAGGTATTCAGACAATCAGTCGTAGGAATGTCTCACTGCCTACAGTGTAATCTATAAGTCAGCGTCGACACGGCTCTGCACATGCTGGATCAGCAGCTGCTGCTCACCATTATCTGGGAGTTAAATTTACATCTAAGTGGTGATACTTAGACACGCTCATTTAAAACATGTACATAAATAACATGACTGCTACTTCTGTCTACTGCTTCGTATCACCCAAGTAATGCAAACATGTTTCTTAAAATCACATGAAGTGAAAAGATATTGTTCTGCATACAGTGGCCTTTTTCCACAGACAGAATAAATCACTTTTTTTTATATTTTTGCCAAACAAAACAAACTAACAAAAAAACACATACCTAGACAGTCAATTGAATTGACTAAAGAATTGTCACTTATTTTTTACTGATGAAAAAAGGAAAAGAAATACATCTGAGCTAAACTTTTTATTTTGCTGCTACTCAAGAGCAAAAATGTATGTATAACCAAGGACTTCACTAGTTTCCAAAGGATTTTCAAGGACTTACTCAAATATCTGAATAGTTTATGAGGTGAGAGATATGGTAATGCTCACTTCTAAGAACTGTGCGTTGATCTTAAATTCAGGCACGGGGCAACCCTGCTCCATGGCAGCTTGCTTCCTCTCCTCGATGCCCCTGAAGAGGTGGTTCACGGCGCGTGGGATAATGCCCTGCTCATCTTCGCTGATGTTCACGTCAAAACCCGTGCCCATGGTGTATGTCTTCCCTGAGCCAGTCTGCAACAGGGAAAGATGGAGCAAGCAAAAATGACTGATCATATTATCATTGTTTTCAGTCACACAAAAACAACAAAAGGGGATCAGCTGAATGGAAGCAATGAATATTGTGTTGAACCATCCATCTCTTTATACAATAACTGTTCAACTGTACCATTTATTGTACATTACAAATAAATGCTTTTTTTTTATATAATCAGTGTACTTGCATTAATTCTATTGTGTAGTTCCATTGCACTCTTGAACAAAGATACTGTAAGGTAATCTATGAACTAATTGAACTAAAAACTGAAATTATGATTTCTAATAGAAATATTCATTAATCTGTAAGTGTTTTATCATGGTCAGGGTTGTGATGGATCCGGAGAGTAGGTGTAAAGTGGGAATATATCCTGTATTGGCTGTCACACATTGTCAATCCACCTACTGGCTTGTTTTAGCAGGTGGGAGGAAACCTGAGAACCAGGAGGAAAGCCATGAGGCTAGGGGGAGAATACACACAAAAACTCCACACATACATTGACCCAATCTCTGAGTTGAAAACAAACATAATGATTTTGAGTCATTTTGACCCAGAGCTTAAATGTTAAAGGTTAATGCCTAACAAACTTTCGATTGCTCAGATGATGCAAAATGGCTTTCAGCCGTTTAAGTTAACTGTTGGAGACAACTGTGATATCTGTGAAGCATTTTTGAGCTGCAGAAAAAAAAACCCCACATGGTTCTGTCCATACTAAACTGAAGCCTACTCTAAGCTTGGACACTGCTACCAGGGCAAATGGTGATTGATAGTTCAATACTGTTAGTTTGACATATAAAAAGACGTGAGTAGGAGTGTTTCCTTTGTCTGGAGTGGAGCATTGGGATAACCAGGCAGACACAAAAGGGGCTCGGGAGTCGATGTTGTCATGGCCACAGAGAGAGGAATGTGATGGTGTGTCCAAATTCACCCCTCCATCCCTGCTTCCCTCCCTAGCTTCTCATAGCAGCCCTTGAAAGTGTGTGACGAGAGAGGATGAGATTTGGGGAGAGGAGGAAGAGTGTCAGGCTTGCCTCCTGTGGAATTCCTGTATGCTTTTGTAACTGTGATTTGAAGATCTCTGTATGCAAGTCTATCTGACAGACATGTGACTTCTAAGAAACAGCCCATTTGGTTAATTTATCAGGTCTATAAACACACACACACACACACACACACACACACACACACACACACACACACACACACACACACACACACACACAAAACACAGGCTCACTGTTGAAACATGTCTGATGTTACACTGTTGACAGAGGTTTCATGGCTTGTTTGCTTTTCTTCATGGCTGATATGAAATGAACTGAAAACAAGTGCAGCTGTAAGCACCTTTAATTGTGAAATGCTGTTAGACATAGTACAGATGAGAAAAGAGAGAAAAGAGACGATCTAGGCTTGTCATCTCAATGGCAATGTAGCATGTGAAAAAGCTGTAAAATTTATGTAACCCATCACTCATGTAAGTATTTTAATCTCTCCTGCAGTATTATGAGGATTAACCACAATAAATGATGTTTGGCATGCTTTACCTGACCGTAAGCGAAGATCGTGGCATTGTAGCCCTCAAAGCAGCCTTCAATGAGCTTCTCAGTGCAGTTGCTGTAGATGGCATCCTGCTGGGAATCTATGTCAAACACATAGTCGTAGGTGAAGGCCTTGTCCTTTCCCAGAATCACCTGGGGCTCTCCAGGTGTCACAAATGTACAAATGTGACATCCTTCAATCTTCTCTTTTGCCTGCTGAGGACGGATCCTGCAGGAAAAGTGAGAGACAGTGTGAGATAAACAGAGATATACAGAGAGAGAAACACAGGGAGAATTATACAGAATTATATATAAAGAACCAGAGACAGACTGGGAGAGACAGACAGCGTGGGGCACAGATGGGCAGAGAAACAAGCCAGGAGAGGAAAACAGAGACAGAGAGACCGAAAGAGAGCCTGGCAGAGAGAGCCTGAGACAGACACAGGGCCAAACAGAGACAGAAAAAGAGGGATATAAAGACAAACAGACAGAGAGATAGAGTCTGTGTGTGTGTTTGTGTGTGTAGAGAGAGAGAAAGACAGACAGAGACAGGTAGAAGCAGAGAAAGAGAGAAAGGCAGACAAAGAAAGAGACAGTGAAAGAGAGTAGAAGCAATCAAGTAACATGGGGACCAAGAAACAGACAGACAGAGAAAAACAGACTAAATGAGACAGGCAGACAAACACAAAGACTTAGACAGCGACAGGGATACAAAAGCAGAAATCTGAATATAAAAATAGAAATCAGAGCTTTAGAAATAAAAAGTGGAATAATAGTTCACATACATTTAGGACACAGAGAGTATCGTTTTTACAGTAATGATAAATGCAGTAATCACGTGCAGGTCTGTCATTGAACCTTATTAAACACATTTAATGTGCTGACGGCTTGACTGCAGGTATGCAGCCGTTAACAGGTACAGGGCTGGGCGATGCCCTGGCAAGGCCTGGCTTGCTGTGGTTTAAGTGCCAGGAACCTACTGAGTACATTACTGCACATTACACTACACCCTGAACAGAGATTCTAACATTACTGACACGCAGACAACTGACATGACTTGTAGTGGTGGGTTGTGTCAACTGTGCTTATGTGTGAATATTAGGAAGAATGGTGCATGAGTAACCCGAGATGCATTAGAAACACCTTTTTACTGCCCATGTTATCACCTTCAACTACCATAAAGTCATTTTGTAGATATGATTGTAGTCCAAGTGTTGCTATCTCTGTGCAATGGACACTCTGCACTTCATCTGTCCTGAACCCTGACTTGATATTTGACAGCTAACAAGCAACAAGGCATGGCTACGCTTTAAAAAAAAAAAAAAAAAAGGGATTTCCCTGTCTGCCTTTAGTCAACTGCAGCAAAAATCTCAATTTGTTGTACGTGGTACAAGGTGAGTTTTAGGCAAGTTAATTGAACTGTTTATTTGGTTAAAAATTTTGATGTAAATAATTTATTTTGGTTAAAATATAAAATGTTAATAATTTATTTAAAAGGATGCAGAGCAGTTTTAGGGGACTAGTAAAACTCATTATTTGTCTTTTTGATCCCATTGCCACTGGTAATGTAACACAATGTTTACATGTAAACATTCATTCATTCATGCATCCATCCATCCATTCATCCATCCTTCTTCAGTAAGGTATACTGGTCAGAGGAAAGGTGTCGAGGCCAGGAGCACTGGGCACAAGGCTGAAACACTGTATACTGGATAGTGAAACACCCTGAAATCCACACCTCCTCACTAAGGTGCGATTTTGCATAGCCACCTAGTGGCATGTTTTGGAAGAATAGAAGGAGGCTTGAGAACAGACATGGAAAACATGGAGGAACACAGACAGACATGGAGGAACACAGACAGAAACCAGAGCTCAGGTTTGAACACAAGTGTAAGAATGCAACACTACCTACTACTACCTGCTCCACATCCTCTCTTTTATTTTATCTGAAACATTAAGCAATTCTTCTGTTTTGTAATTAAATGACTTTTTTTACAGCATGAAACGTTTCAGTCTTCTGACATCGTAATGTGTGAACTACTAGGTGTACAGTTAAAAGCAGCATGGGTGGAGCTAAACTCACTATAACAAAATAGACATTAGTCAGCAATTATATAATAATGTTTATACTACCTTTGTAGTATACGTTGTAGATAATTGTACTAATTGTGCTTCATACATATATAGCCATATACTTAATAGAATGGACAGTAAATGTAAGTAGACAGCACTAAACTGACTACCGAGTATACACAAGTGGGCTGACTGGCTGTAGTGTGTATGAAAGAGTACATTGCTGGACAGCTAACATTAACTGGCATATGAACAGAGTATTCACTGTTAGAAGGAAAATGGGCATACTCGTTGAGTACACAGTCACACCCTGCCTTTCATTAACTCATTTTGTTTGCTTTTATTCATCCTTTTTTCCTACTAAACCACCCCTAGTGTCTATGTTTCTCAGAGCCTACAGTAACACTGCTCATTGCAGCATCCTCTGTCCGTTTTCTGATGCCTCATTCATTTCAGTTTGGAAGCTGAAGGTCTGATCCCTTCGTTGTGCACTAAACCAATACACACAAATAGTATTAACACAAGAGTGTCAGTATTATCAGCACTCATTCATCAATAAGCAGTGAACGGGAACACCAGCGTGCACTATAAACTCTGTGTGAAAGCTTCTGTTTAGAAATCATACTGCATTATTTAGGGCAAGGTGTCAGTATCATGTCAGTCTTGATGGCTTGATGCTAGCTGCTAACTGGATAGCAGGTTAGTGTTGCAGCTCCTGGCACTGCTTGGGCACAAGCTACAGTAGTAACACTTCACTGCCACAGAGCTCTTATTGTGTGCCAATGACATCAGATCCTAGTTATTTAGCATCCCTGCTCTGAGGATTCATCTCCAAGAACGTGGATATCGGGAGGAGAGCCAACAGAAGGACAGGCTGACACAAAGTGAACTTATTAGTTAAGGCGAAAGCACTTTACGTTCCACACAATCACTGTGTTCAAATATCCTTCTCAAAATAAAGTAGCACTATTAAACACGTTTCAAATCATTAAGCTGCTTCTGACCTTTTAAACTGATCTGGTAACATTATAGCACTACATGTGAGTGTGGTGTGCTACCTTACCTAGCTGTCATGTATTGAAAGGCACAGTTGAATGAGTGATTGGAAAGTCATGCATGGTGTTTATTTTAACACCTCTCACTATAGAAGCATGGGATTGGGGATTATCAGTACGCACAAGGCTTAATCTTTCAGCTCCGATTCAATGAACTCATTGCAGTTTATACAGCATACAGGAATACTTCTTTTGGATAGCTCTTTTTCTGGCATAAAACTCGCATTTTGTATTTTATTATATGTTATTACAAGTAGTATTCTGAAGGAAAGCATTGAATCTCACAGTGTTTATTCAGCTCCATAATTTTGTTTTGATGTGTTTTGGGGTTACTCTCTTTTTCTCTCTCTCTTGCTCACTGCTTCTCACTCTCTCATTCACACACTCACTCTGTGTCTCTCTGCCTGTCTGTCTATTTGTCTATATGTCTGTCTTTTCTCGGTTTCTTCTGACTCTATTTTTGCCTCTCTGCGTCTCACTCTGTCTCATGTGGTCTCATTAATACTCTTGTGCTAAAATGCCAGACTTGCGTGATCAAAATGCACTATATAGCCAGAAGTAAGTGGACATCTAAAGATAACCCCTAAATGTGGGCCTTCCCTAAACTTTTACCACAAAGATGAAGGCACATGATTGTCTAGAATGCCTTTGTATGCTGTAATATTAATTATATTATATATTAAATAATTAATAATTATTACACTGGAGCTAAGGGGCCCAAACATGGCCATTCCCAGCATGACAAGGTCTGCAAGTAGCTTTCACAGACATCAGTGCCCCATCCCACTAATGCTCTTGATGCTGAATGCACAAATATTCCCAAAGCCATGCTCCAAAACATATTATAAGCCTTCCCAGACAAGTAGAGGCTGTTATAGGAGCAAACAGGGAGACAAACTCTGAAATGGGATGTTCAAAAAGCATAGCTGACTCTGATGGTTAAGTGTCTGCATACTTTTGGCCATACAGTGTACGTAGTCATGCCCATGTCCAAGGGCCATACAGGGACGACATACTGGACTCACGAATCCCTCCATTTTAAACTGGAGCTCAGGTTACTGCCTGTGTGGCATTTCACATTAACATTCACATTCTCCACGTGTTTGTGTAAGTTTCCATGTTTTTTCGGCTTGGACGGAAACCGAAGAACCTGTTTACCCCTACCTTCCAAAAACTTGACATTAGGTGAATTAGCTATTCTTAATTAGCTCTTAGCCCTGGTATGAATGATTTTGTGAATGTGTGTGTGTGTGTGTGTGTGTGTGTGTGTGTGTGTGTGTGTGTGTGTGTGTGCGCGTGTGTGCCATAGGTTAGAGTGGTCGATCTTGGTCGATCCTTCAGCCTTTAAAAATCTAATACCAGCTCCTGATCCAGCTCTTAAATGTGGTTTGTAGTTATGTGTGGTATATATAAAATAACTAAGATGTGAATAAAAATACAGCAATTGCTTGGGCTGACTCTCCACATGGTGGTCATGTAGCAACTCTGGGGCTTACACACAGGTTTCAGATTTAGGCTTAAATGTAAACACAACAGTGCCAGGACTAGAATAAGGGCTGCCTTCATTGGACTTTCTATACTTTACCTCTGCTGACAAAGCTGGATTGAGCAAGGAATTTTCAGGCAAAATATTTTTTTTTACAGTCCTTCTCTTGTATTTAAGTCATCAAAAAATTTTATTTAACACTCGGAATGATTAATAACCATATGCTTTTTATTAAAATAGAAAGCACTATCAGCATTATCCTGCAGCAGGTAAACCTATTTCTGGGAAACGTGGTGAATATTGAGGGCAAAGGTGAGCTGTATAAAGCTCTGAAACTTTTTAACCTCTAACCATGTGATGGCTTTACTAAGTTTTAAGCTAAAGACCTCATTACAGCAATTACTGTGACAGCTAACCTCACTGAGCCTCCCCTACTCAGGGTTCCATAGATAACTTTGTGTATCAGTATGTAATGTTTAATAATTTAATAAATTAAAGATGGGTTTCCATGTGCTTTTAGCTGTCCAGTGACTTGGTTATCCTGTTTGAAAATGTGCATTATGGTCACTGTGTAGAAAACTTGTGTTTGCCTGGAACAGGAACATGGAAGTGTGTATACAAAAAAGTGCAGGCAGCCAATCATATTAACCTTTACGATCCTAAAATTTTAGATCCAGAAAAGTGTATACAGTGGGGCAAAAAAGTATTTAGTCAGCCACCAATTGTGCAAGTTCTCCCACTTAAAAAGATGAGAGAGGCCTGTAATTTTCATCATAGGTACACTTCAACTATGAGAGACAGAATGAGAAAAAAAAAAAATCCAGAAAATCACATTGTCTGATTTTTAAAGAATTTATTTGCAAGTTATGGTGGAAAATAAGTATTTGGTCAATAACAAAAGTTCATCTCAATACTTTGTTATATACCCTTTGTTGGCAATGACAGAGGTCAAACGTTTTCTGTAAGTCGCCACAAGGTTTTTACACACTGTTGCTGGTAGTTTGGCACCATTCCTCCATGCAGATCTCCTCTAGAGCAGTGATGTTTTGGGGCTGTCGCTGGGCAACACGGATTTTCAACTCCCTCCAAAGATTTTCTATGGGGTTGAGATCTGGAGACTGGCTAGGCCACTCCAGGACCTTGAAATGCTTCTTACGAAGCCACTCCTTCGTTGCCCGGGTGGTGTGTTGCGATCATTGTCATGCTGAAAGACCCAGCCACGTTTCATCTTCAATGCCCTTGCTGATGGAAGGAGGTTTTTACTCAAAATCTCACGATACATGGCCCCATTCATTCTTTCCTTTACACGGATCAGTCGCCCTGGTCCCTTTGCAGAAAAACAGCCCCAAAGCATGATGTTTCCACCCCCATGCTTCACAGTAGGTATGGTGTTCTTTGGATGCAACTCAGCATTCTTTCTCCTCCAAACACGACAAGTTGAGTTTTTACCAAAAAGTTCTATTTTGGTTTCATCTGACCATATGACATTCTCCCAGTCCTCTTCTGGATCATCCAAATGCTCTCTAGCAAACTTCAGACGGGTTCGGACATGTACTGGCTTAAGCAGGGGGACACGTCTGGCACTGCAGGATTTGAGTGCCTGGCGGCGTAGTGTGTTACTGATGGTAGCCTTTGTTACTTTGGTCCCAGCTCTCTGCAGGTCATTCACTAGGTCCCCCCGTGTGGTTCTGGGATTTTTGCTCACCGCTCTTGTGATCATTTTGACCCCACGGGGTGAGATCTTGCGTGGAGCCCCAGATCGAGGGAGATTATCAGTGGTCTTGTATGTCTTCCATTTTCTAATAATTGCTCCCACAGTTGATTTCTTCACACTAAGCTGCTTACCTATTGCAGATTCAGTCTTCCCAGCCTGGTGCAGGTCTACAATTTGGTTTCTGGTGTCCTTTGACAGCTCTTTGGTCTTGGTCATAGTGGAGTTTGGAGTCTGACTGTTTGAGGTTGTGGACAGGTGTCTTTTATACTGATAACGAGTTCAAACAGGTGCCATTAATACAGGTAACGAGTGGAGGACAGAGGAGCCTCTTAAAGAAGAAGTTACAGGTCTGTGAGAGCCAGAAATCTTGCTTTTTTGTAGGTGACCAAATACTTATTTTCCACCATAATTTGCAAATAAATTCTTTAAAAATCAGACAAATGTGATTTTCTGGATTTTTTTTTTCTCATTCTGTCTCTCATAGTTGAAGTGTACCTATGATGAAAATTACAGGCCTCTCTCATCTTTTTAAGTGGGAGAACTTGCACAATTGGTGGCTGACTAAATACTTTTTTGCCCCACTGTATATATATATATATATATATATATATATATATATATATATATATATATATATATATATATATATATATATTTATTTATATATATATATTTATTTATATAAGAACCTCCTATCCCTGAAAAGTGAGGAGTGCCTGAGTAAGGCTATTTACTTACTAACAATGTGCGCAATATTCATGAAAATACAAGTGAGCCATATTAAGTAATGGGGGGGGGGTGCAACTTTATTGCTATACAATTGCTAAATGAATTGATGAAGATGTGTCTGGTGTATGACTGCTTCTTGGGCTGCAGGTACGATCTGAGTGCACCCAACAAGATACCCTACTAATGATGTCTCCTGCAAAATCATTTATATTAATACATATTTACATGCTTAAATACATATTTATTTCAGCTTGATTCCAAAACATATATATCCTACTCTATCGTCACTTAGCATTTCTGCATTGCAGATTAAAACAATCTCTCCTCTGAAGTACAAATGACACTGAAAGGTCATTTCAATTGTCCCAGATATCGGTCATATCATTAATAGATTACAGAAAGCCACACTGTGTTATATACAATAGTGACAAGTCCTTGTGATATTATCCAAGAACTTGATATAGACCGAAGCAGATATTTATGCAGCAAACTGTTCTTTTAAATCAACTCCTAATCTCAACCTGCTAATCTCACGCCTAACAGAAGCTTATCTAGCACCAGGGCTTTAGGTGCCACGTGTCAGAGAGGTCAATACGGGAAACAATGTGTAAAGACTAAATAAGACACTAATCTGCAGAAGCATTTAGCTGTGTCATGGCTTCTGAGTCAGGCACGAATCGATCACAATGATGCTACTGACTTGAAATGGGTCTCTAGAGAGGGCACAAATGTTATGGCCGATTTGATTTCCTGCTCTCATTACCAGCTGACTCACTGTCTGTACCAAAGATGAGTGCTCGTCCATAGCTGACCTCATACTGCAACATTTTTACTAAAAGGATTTTGCAATTGCTTTGCAGTTGATCGCCACACAGTCCCTGAGGAACATTTAAGAAAAAGGGAGACCAGCTCCTTCTGGTCAAAGTGCACTCAAAAGTATCAGAGGAAGGCAATGCTTACTTCTAAGAAAAGAATAGAACACACAGGGCTTGCTGTTATAGGACTTGCTAAGTTTATTTCTGTTACGTTGAAAACATTTTAACCATTTACAGTCACATTTAATGTATCTAATGTACAGTGTAACATCCCAAGTTTAAAAAATTCCACCCACCCTCTTTTGAGTGTGCTTGTAGCCTCCATAGAGGATTACTTATTATGGATATATTGCTGAACAGTGCAGTTTGGGATACAGCATTGCATATGGCTTAACTCTTTACATTAAACAGTAAGAAAGACAACCCTGGTGACCTGTACAAACCCTTAATAATAAACATTGCCTGTGTTTACATGCACACAGCAGCGCAACTAAGCTTTCATAAATTAAAATTAAAATATTTATATTGAAAGCAACATTGAAACAGACACTTCTTGATGTGCTTGCTATTAATCATACGTTATACAAAATCAACTGCTTTTCAGAGACATACCTTTCCAACAAAAAAGGCTTTGATTAAGCTTTTCTTTTAACATTTAAACTTAATGGAAAAACAGATTCAATTAATTTTTCTCCAATTCGATAAGGCTGCAAATCCAACTGAGACTCAGCAGCACAATACGTGCATTTTAGTCAGAATAAGTGTAGGTCATCTAAGAGTGTTATATCTAGTCATATCTTTGTCTGTCTCACAGTCTTAGACCCATAACTGAACCAAGTCTGTCATGAAAGAGAATGTCTTTCATATGGCTTAATAATTTAGGAATTATTTGGCAGGGAGACGTAATTGCATTTTGTGGCAGAGAGCCGAGACTTAATGGGAAACAGTCACAGGAAATCAAATTGTGGCTTCATGGCAGAATAAATAAATAAAAATTATCTTTGTTCATAATAATTTAATAATTGGTTCATATATAAGCATTCTGAATGTATTTTCCAATTTTATTCTTCGCTATTCAATTTTCAAGACAGGAATTAGTTATACTATAAACAGCTTTATCAACAGCTGTTTTTTTTGACCGATCATATTGTTTTGTTATTCTTTCCCTACACCAATTATAAGTCTGGTCATTCAGCAACAAGTTTGTGGGCATCAATCTAGGAATGCCAAAATACGTATAGTATATATATATATATATATATATATATATATATATATATATACACACACATACATACACACACACATATATATATATATATATATATATATATATATATATATATATATATATATATATATATATATATATATATATATATATTATATATATAAAAAAAATAATAATAAAAATCAAAATAAAAGCAAAATGTTTGCTACTGAGAAAGTACTGTAAAACCAAGAAGTATTCAAAAATGAATCCACAATTCCTAAAATTCCTATCCTTAATATTAAAGAAAACAGAATAATATACACTATATAAGACAAAAAATGAATCAGTATGTATAACCAGCACTGCATGTTTCAGCTGAAAGGTGCTATATTACTTAACATGTTACTTCCTTGAACATATAAAAGACTAAGGCTGGAATAATACATAATCACTGGATGCTCCTGAAAAGTGAAGGAAACATGATTGTGGTTCTCAGGCCTGTATGATATAGTGTTGCTTTCCTTTCCTTTCTCTCACGTCCAGGTCAACGACAGGGTTCCTTTTCATTCCGTGTAACCTTAGCAAACGCACCTATAGTGTTGTCTCGCCTAACCCACTCCTCTGAACTCATGGAAATGAAGGCCACATGAAAAGGAACAGGAGGGGAAAAAAAGACAGAAACTGGATGTGAGGATTTTCCCCTTGTCAGAACATCAAGCTCTGGTTGTCATTCCTGCTACCATTTTTAAAAAAAAACCTGCTTACCTGTGTGACATCACACGCCCAAGACAAAGGCGTTCTAAGATTTGTGGTGTTTTAAGTTGAGCCTAAGCTGCTTTTGACATGTTTGGTGGTTGGTACTTGGGGCAGTTTGCTTTTTTTAGTTCAAGGGCCACTATTGTTGGGATGTAGAAGTAATGTCTGGCATAATGGTATTCAAGAACAGGTACAAACAAGCCTCTTTCTGCCCAAAATGCACAGTGGACATATGACACTAAACTTTTTATAATCCCTTAACAAAGTACAGATTCACAGAGATTCTAGACATAAGCTAAACCACAAGCATGAAGGTCTGTACTGATCCCAGTTTCTGTAACAATACCAATATCCCAAATGTGAATTTCTTCCACACTCACAATAACTGAGATTATTAATACTGAGATGATGTCAACGTTCACGTTAACATGTGTTAAGTAATTGTGTTTTGCCAGTTCCCACTGACCAGTCAGCTCTCTTCTATCATACCACAGCGAACAATTGTTAAACATGTGTTTCCTCCCAAACAGGTGAAAACTCCCAAGTGCTGTGCTGTAACACACACAGAAGAAAGTGCTACAAATGGTTAGTGTCTCTGTGATTGACAGGGGAGAGAGAGAGTATGCCATCCGTCCACTCCCATATAGCTCCACTGGCTCCCAGTCATGGAATTTGCGATCTCAGGTTGACAGGGCAAAAGCTTTTATGTTGCGTCATTCAAGAATTTTCAGAGAATGATTTTTTGCTTCCCTCAAGCTAAAAAGCAGACATGCTCAATGTGGATTACTTTATTATTATTATTTACACATTTTATTACCAATATGATTACAAATAACAATAACATTGTTATGTATCAAAATGAGCATGGTTGTAAACTGTTAAAAGATAATACATAATAAGCTGCTAGTGCATACTATCTTTGAAATGCAGTTTATCAAACTTTTACTTTAATGCTCATGTTAAATATCCTAATACATAATCCAGCTAACTAACATAAACTGACAAACACTATTTTTAAGAGCTGTGAGATATGAGAAATATAATGTATCAAACGGAGGCTCTGCTAATTATTGTGAGTGTAAATTGCCTTTTTTGTGCGCTGTGCCCTTTATAGTGCTGCATTGGGGCAATATCAGGTTTGCAGTGAAATTATATTGCCAATTTAACTCTGAAACCCTTTATAAAACCTGTGGAAGTGTGGACATGATGTCTTGTCACAAGCAGTGTTCTGTTTAATGTGCCTGTCCCAACCTGCCTGCATTTGCAGTGTGAGATATTCATGGCATTACTTACAGGCTGAACAGATCAGACAATATTATAAATGTATGTAAAACATAGCAATCTAGCATTTTATACGGACATTTGCTCAGAATCAGTGAGCATTGAAACATTGCTCAGAAACAGACTTTTAATTCAGACTCATGTTACTTTGTTGATAGGGTGAATGATCTTAGATATATACTTATTTTTCTATAATGACAGATGAGAAACTTTGAAACAGTCAGCCTCCCTGAAAGCTTCACGCCAAATAATGCAAGCTAAGGTACTAAGTGAGGTTCAGTGGTCTCAAAGCACCCTGAATGGTTCACTGATCGGCTCCTGACGGCTTCCACGGTCTAAGGTCACAATGCACACATGAGTGGCTGCAGGAAAAAGGGCAGAGGGCATACGGCGAGCTGTCAGATTGCCTCATTGTCTGGTCAATGGGTGGAAAGCCAGCAAACACAAGGACACAAAACAGCCACCTCCCCTCCCAAAGCAGTGCAGTTATTAATGGAAAGGAGCTGTTGAGTCCAGTGTGATTTGATATGGGCTGACTGTACATAGGGAAATGCTGAAAACACAAGATAAGGGGAAAATGTGGAATCCTGTTTTGTTTTTTTTATCCAATCAACCAAACAGGATTCAAAAGAATTAGAGCCTGTTGATACAATTAAAGCCATCTACCTTAATATAACAATCAATTTGTCCAAATTTTGAATTTTTAGTAAAAGTGAGAGATGGACAGCAATGCAGCTTGACTTAAACAATAATACCAATTATATAGCTAACAGATAATAATAATAAAAATAATAATCAAAAAAGACCCACACTCTAGAAAGACAAACAGTAACAGGCCTATCTGCAATTTCTGTTGTGACATATGTTCCTTTAAACAATTAAAATCATAATGCAAGCCACTACCTCTGAGTTTATAAAGTTTAAGAAAAAAAAAATCTTGAACTTTACTTCAATTCCAATTCAATTTATTTGTATAGCACATTTAACGATGGATATTGCCACAAAGCAGTTTAACAGAAATATATAAAGTTTATCTTTTTAGCCCTGATGTGCAAGCCAGAGGCGACAGTGGTAAGGAAAAACTCCTTGAGATGATTTTAAGAAGAAACCTTTAGAGAAACAAGACTTAAAAGTGAACCCGTCATCATCTGGGTGACACCAGCCACATCTGGCTCCATCTTTGCTTCACAGGATTACACTGATTCCCCATCAAAAGTCAAGAAATTATGTTATCATTTAAAACACAGCCTACCCATTTGCTCTTATGTTTAAGTCTGTCTGTTGCTTTTGTCCTTTTTCCTAAAATTTTTTTGTCTTTTATTTTTTCTTAATCTTTTCTATCAGGGGTGGGGTACAGTGGCTTGGTGGTTAGCACGTTTGCCTCACACTTCCAGGGTTGGGGGTTCGATTCCCGCCTCTGCCGTGTGTGTGTGTTTCCTCCCCAATGTCCAAAGACATGCGTGGTAGGTTGATTGGCATCCCTAAATTGTCTGTAGTGTGTGATTGCGTGAGTGAATGAGAGTGTGTGTGTGCCCTGCGATGGGTTGGCACTCCGTCCAGGGTGTATCCTGCCTTGATGCCCAATGACGCCTGAGATAGGTCACAGGCTCCCCCTGACCTGAGAACAGATCGGATGAATGAATGAATGAATCTTACACATTCTATTTCTTCTTCTTACTTCAGTTTGATTTTATATTATATTATATTATTTATTGGCAGGCGGCACGGTGGCTTAGTGGTTAGCACATTCGCCCCACACCACCAGCATCCTGGGTTCGAGTCTCTCACTATGTGTGTGGAGTTTGCATGTTCTCCCTGTGCTTGGTGGGTTTCCTCCCACAGTCCAAAGACATGCTTCTAGGCTGATTGGAGTCTCTAAAGTGCCCTGCAAGGGTTATCCTGCCTTGATGCTCCATGGGTGTATCCTGCCTTGATGCTCGATGACACCTGAGTTAGACACAGGCTCCCCCTGACCCGAGGATAGATCGGATAAGCGGTACAGACAATGGAAAAATAAAATTTCAGTATTTAATATTTCAGTTTTCATCCTAAAACAAAAGTTGTTTTCATATGTGGTATATAATAAATTTGAGTAAAAGAAACATACACAAAGAGGCAGGAAAATCCATTTACTGAATTTTATGCCCTTCTTAATCATATAAGCATATGCCAGGGATTTGCAAGTTCTTTCTACTTCTTCAGTCATCTGTGAACTGGGTCATGGGGGCATTCAAGCAAGGCAGGCTACAGATAAACACACCACCACACTGACAACTCCACCGAAGGGCTCCCTGCCATTCGTATAGCTAGAGCACAAAGGAGATAAGATAAACCCCAATGAGGTTGTGGAAGTCAAGCTCCCACTGATTGCCAGCAACTTTGATAAACGCTGGGAGATGTTCAGCTTTTGCAACACATGAGGAGTGGATTTTCTGGATGACCTCATCCGAAATGAGTCAGCGCTTTCTTGCAAACTAGATGACAGATGGCTCTCAGAGACACGGTCCTCTTTCAGCTCTCAACAACTGGCTCATAAATATTCATAAGCAGGTCCACACAATTAGATGTGGTACGACACAGCAGGCGGATATCTCAGCTAGCCCGAATGACAAAAGACCCGGTAACTGGCTTTGATGGACAATAGGTCTGATGTTTATGATGAGCTGGAATATGAAAACACACAGCAATGAAATGTAAAACAGCACTCAGCTGCTCTTACATGTGCTCATAAATATGAATCCCATATAGAATATAAATCAGTCAGGTTGCTCAATAAAGTCTGCTTTACTGACTTCTGGCATGTTTCCATTCCAAACTGAAGTACATGCATGGATCAAAACAAGACTAACACTGCAGAGAAATGAACACACCATTGTACGCAATGAAAACTTGCAGTTCCATTGACGTTACAATGAGCTCTATTGACCACTCAAAAGCCCTTCATTATTAATGGCTTGGTTTAAACTTGCAAGAATACAGTGGCACTCAAAAGACCAATAGTGGAGACCAAGACAGACACAGTCAATTGTTTCAGAAGAGCCCTTCATACAGCACACACATTTACAGAGATGCTTGTACTCATTGTGTATCATTTGCTGAATGATGTTTGTTTTGAGCATGTGTGGCTCCTGGGCTCGTTTTACTGCTGTAAGGGAAAGGTCATGGCACATGAACATCATGTTAGCAAATGTCAACTTTGCGTCAACATATTCTATCTACTCACACAAATTTCAACGTATAAAGTTTTGTAGAACTGGGAGTTCAATACCCAGGATTGCAAGAGCACTACTGCTGAATCCATGAGCAAGAGTTGTTTTTTTTTTTTTTTTTAAAAAGCCAATCATTCTAAATCACTATCAACTCCATCTGAAAACCTCTTCAATGGAGGTCCCTTATAATGAGCGTCTACACAAAATTCAAAGCTTTCATGAATTCTTCAGGCAATGGCAAAACATGTATGGTTATTCTTTATAAATATAGTAAGTTGATCTATATATTTGGTGTCTTCCTGGTCACACATCAATGCAATAAAGGCTTTATGGCATGTGTTTATTGTTTGATCTTAAATTTAGATTATGGTGGCTGGTGTTCTGGGAAAACCCATCAAATGGTGATTTTGACAAATGACCTAAAACTCCTTTAGTTTTGGCAAAAATTAGGTTTTTTAGTCTGTAAAGCTTCTCATATCTTTACTTTACAAAGGCATAAACATATTTCACCAACACAGTATGGAAATGTTATTATTGTCTTTATAATCTTGTCTAGGCTTCGTTAAAAATACGTGATTCCCTCACACAGTGAACATCAGACATTGATCATGTTGTTGGATAACCTTTTTTTTATGTGCCCATTTAATTCAGGTAGTAATCAGTCTGTCAAAACGTCCATGATGCTTCTGTGCCACAACCAGAACAAAAACTGTTAAATGCTTTTGGGGCTGAAACTTTTGGAGGTTACCAGACATTAGAAATTGCTTTAACTTTTAGTTTTGACAGTTTTCAATAACGTAATATCTAATGTATAATAATGTATTACAAGTATCTGAATGTATTCATTTTTCTCGTCTGTAGTTTTGCCACATTGAGTACAGAGGCAGTGGATTGAAAATGCTGGTGTAATGTGTAAACTCTCACCTGCTCCACCTGTACATTCTTCACCCTATGCTCTGACCCAGACTTCCTCCCATGAGTTATATGAATAAAGCATTTGTGTATTTGTGTAATGGTAATATAGTCTTTTATTTTAGTTCTCTAGGTTTGAAAAAAGCCCTGACCACAGTACATGATCCTCAAAGGCAGGAAGAGAGCTTCTAAAAGTCTTTCCTGCACTAGGGACATAGCTAATACACTAATGAATTTCAGCCTGTCATTTACCCGACATGAATGAGGTGATTTTAACACATGGCATAGCTCCAGCAAGCACAGACAGGCGTGCGAATGAAGTGTGGATTATCACAATGTTACATTTGGCATGTTACAATCCAGTGCAAATTCCAGGGAAGGTTCAGGTATCAGCTTCAGCTCTACTAAATAACTGGTTGAATTGGCTTTGTATCGACCGCAATGATCGAGTGAGTTCATTGAACTCTAGAAATGTCACTAATAATGAGATTATGTACTAATGTATAATAGCTTTTAAACGGTATTTAACATGTGTCCAGATTAACATAACTAAATATGAAGGTAAAAGTGCTGATGTAACCAGTACATGAGGCCATTCTTTAAGGATACTGTTCTGATACTCACACTAAACAGACAAACCTCCAAGAGAAACAAGCTTTATGAGCTTTAGGAATTAAAATAAAATAATTTTGTGGTTTGAGTTTAAAATGCATTGGGCAAGTTTAGATATCTAACTGTTATTTGGGCTTGACATTAAAATTTCTTTTATTCTTCTTGATTCTATTCCCCCATTCCCACCCATGTTCACAAAGCTCCGCCCACAGGATCTATAAAATGACTGACCAGTTTTGTAAATGGGTATTCTTAGCCACTTAGTACACATTTGCTAAGGCCATGTATTAATCTATTATCTTTTGTATAATCATGTTCAACATATCTTGTAAAATAAATAAATAAATAAATAAATCAACTATTAAAGTGTTAATCTACTTCTTAGTATTGGGCAAGGTGCAATATGGATTACGGCTTGACACAAAGGTCACAGCATTGACGCCTCATTGATCCTAAATTACTAAAGCAACCTGCTGTTCACAAATGCAAATCAGGATCAAGATAACATGGATAATTAGACTATTAGATGGTTTATTACACAACATGCACCTACTGTTTTTATCAAATTAAACCCTGTGTCATGTCAAAATACCGTTTGTCTCTTGCGACATTTTTCATCTATGACAGCACTGAAAGCACCAAAGCTCTATAACACAAGCAAATCCGATATCCAATATGTAAACGAGCTCATAATGAAAGAGTACAAGAGAGCAGGCAATAACAAACCACTGTTTTTTTTTTTACTGCGAGCACCTGTGTATGCTCTCTGTTCTTTCACATTTCATTTTTGCTCCCGCTTTACCTGGTGTTTGCTATGCAAAGAGGATGTTTCCATACGAACACCCAAGCATTTACTAAACACAGAGAGTGCAGTAGGTGACATTAGGCCCAAGTCGAAAAAAAAAAAAACAGCAAACTGCATGCTGGGTCAAAGTCTGACTCTGGTAACTGGAGCTGAGCAGTCATGCTAGAATAAAGTAACCTGAGCCAGGCTGCGAGGCTTTTGTCCTCAACAATGCCTTCTTCAATGACAAAAGTACACAATATATGCCTCTACCTGCTTCCTATTTTAGTCCCTGTGTTATTGAGCTGCTTTCATTTTCTCTATACATCACAGGTGTTTCAAAAGGTGGCTTTGTGTAACATTTCTTCTCTCCTTCACCTGTCTTACATTGTTCATATGCACACATTTATGTTTTAGCTGTTAAGGCTATAGTCCATATTAGTTTGGTGACAATTCCGATTTTAAAACTCACTCAAATGGGTATGATTGATGTGCATAACTTAAAATATCCAGAAAATGAAAATCCATCATGAACAACTTGCATATAAACCTTTAATGTCATCCTTGATTTATTCTATGATGAAAATCTCCTCTCTGTATTTGTTAGCAACAAGTTAGCCAGCTAACTGTGCTGAGTGGTGTATATTTACCTCCTCGAACAGCACACAGCTGTCTAGTCAATGTTATAGATTAAACATGCAAATGTATATATTTTAAAGTCATTTAAAGCTAAGGAGTTTGTATTATTTTGTTTACTTCTGATTCTGTAAGCAACTGTGTTGATTTTGACATCACTCCGTAAACTCATGTTAATACCATCTTGTGTTTTTCTCATAAATTGCTAGCTAGCTGAACTGAGCCTCCCTCAGCACAACTATGTAATTTTCCCAAACCTTGGGGTCTAATGTTTGTTGTCTCCACTCTTTTGTTTACAGAAGCTAAAACTAACTGTTTTTGCTTACCTTGAAGATTTTATTTATTTATTTATTTATTTATTACTATTAAACTCTATTGCAGCACTGTGCTGTCAAAGCAGCAGACAACCACAAGCTTCTCTACAGAATCCACCAACAAATTAGCACCAGAAACGTTAAGTATGTCACACATAATTCAATACATTGATATTTCATGTGTTACATGGAGTTTGTTTTCTTTGAGCCATGGTGAAAAGTTTTGAGAATGACACAAATATTAATTTTCACAGAGTCTGCTGCTTTAGTGTTTTTAGATCTTTTTGTCAGATGTTACTATTGTATACTGAAGTATAATTACAAGCATTTCATAAGTGTCAAAAGCTTTAATGGACATTAAGTTTATGCAAAGAGTCAACATTTGCAGTGTTGATCCTTCTTTTTCAAGACCTCTACAATTCGCCCTTCCATGCTGCCAATCAACTTCTGGGCCACAACCTGACTGATGGCAGCCCAGTCTTGTATAATCATGTATTGTATAATGCTTGGAGTTTGTCAGAATTTGTGGGCTCTTGAGGACTGACCACAAGTTCTCAATGGGATTAAGGTCTGGGGAGTTTCCTGGCCATTGACCCAAAATTTCAATGTTTTGTTCTCTGAGCCACATAGTTATCACTTTTGCCTTATGGCAAGGTGCTCCATCATGCTGGAAAAGGCACTGTTCGTCACCAAACTGTTCTTGTATGGTTGGGAGAATTTGCTCTCGGAGGATGTTTTTGTACCATTCTTTATTCATGGCTGTGTTCTTAGGCAAAACTGTGACTGAGCCCACTCCCTTGGCTGAGGTGCAACCCCAAACATGAATGGTTTCAGGATGCTTTACTGTTGGCATGACACAGGACTGATGGTAACACTCACCTTTTCTTCTCTGGACAAGCTTTTTTCTGGATGTCCCAAACAACTGGAAATAGGATTCATTAGAGAAAATGACTTTACCCCAGTCCTCAGCAGTACAATCCCTGTACCTTTTGGAGAATATCAGTCTGTCCCTGATGTGTTTCCCGAAGAGAAGTGGCTTTCTTTGCTGCCCTTCTTGACACCAGGCCATCCTCCAAAACCTCACTGCACATGCAGATGCACTCACACCTGCCTGCTGCCATTCCTGAGCAAGCTCTGCACTGGTGGTGCCCTAATCCCACAACTGAATCAACTTTAGGAGACGGTCCTGCCACTAGCTGGACTTTTTTGGGCGCCCTGAAGCCTTCTTTACGACAATTGAACCCTCTCTCCTTGAGGTTTCTGACAATCCGATAAAGTTGATTTAGGTGTAATCTTACGAGCAGCAATATCCTTGACTGTGAATCCCTTTTTGTGCAAACCAATGATGACTGCAGATGTTTCCTTGCAGGTAACCATGGTTGACAGAGGAAGAACAATGATTTTAAGCCCCAGCCTCCTTTTAAAGCTTCCAGTCTGTTATTCTAACTCAATCAGCATTACAGAGTGAACTCCAGCCTTGTCATCATCAACACTCTCACCTGTGTTAACGAGAGAATCAATGACATGATGTCAGCCGGTCCTTTTGTAGCAGGGCTAAAATGCAGTAGAAGTGTTTTTTTTTTTTGATTAAGTTCATTTTCACGGCAAAGAGGGACTTTGCAATTTAGTGCAATTCATTTGATCACTCTTCCTAACATTCTGGAGTATATGCGTATTGTAACGTAGACTTTGTGAAAATTAATATTTGTGTCATTCTCAAAACTTTTGGCCATGGCTGTAATTAGGACGTATGCTCTAACATCTTGGCCCAGACACAGCTGTCAACACAGCAAGTGCTTTTCACCAGATTTAATCCACTGGCTACATTTCTAAAGTGGACCAAATCCAAAATACAATACACCAAAGACCACAATGCTTCTAAAACAGTAATTACAGTGCAAGCTGTAATTTATGTGATTAAAATCTTCTTCATCCTTCCTTCAGTCTTATGTGCATAGGAGCTCAGTGGTTAAGGTTATGGAAAGGTTATGAGTTTAAATACCAGCACAATGACATTTAAGCAAGGAAATGAACAATAAAATGCTTGGATCTTTTCTGCATTGTAAATTACTGTGTGAAGGAATATGCAGTGTTTCAGCATATTTGGTCAGCCAAGTAGATCAGGATGTATTATGCTACGAAAAGAATGCAAATTAGAAATATTCAAAGTATATGTAACTAAAGGCACACCCTCACCAGGATAAATCGCATAAAAATATCCCACATGTCTGCTTACTAGCTAGAGAAGTGCACCTCATAGTGCAAAACACAATAATGATCGTCTACACCCTATGTAGTGCACGACACTCCGAATAAAAAGCGATTCAGGATGAAGCCCGAGCCGAAACCTCCATGCCAGTCTTTGTGGCCAAATAACAGGTACATGGCGAAGAGGCGGTGCCTAAATGAGCATCAGTGGGACAGAGAGGGGACATTTAGGGACTATAGGCCTACCTTAAAGCCACTCGTACAGTACTTTCATCCTGTCCGGTCGTCATGATCCAAAAACAGGAGAATCAGCGCACATATATTCAGCTCTCGTCCTTCTCCTGATCGGCTTAAGCAGGTAGCTACAGCTGCGGCGTCGCTCCTCTTATTCTGCCATGCTCCTCCTCCTTTTCATGAGTCGGGCCGCTTTATATTTCTGTTACAAATAAATAATCATTCATGTTCTGTACTCGTGTGGTTTCAGAGGTCATTATACTCCAGCTTTATTTTTAATACGTTCCCAATCTCCAAGCAGCACCAGCTGAGCCTCTCGCTGCGCTCGGGCGGAGTCATTTGGCCCAATGGGCGTGTCTCCATGAGAGTTAAACGTCATTAAGACCTTCCGGTCTGCCCGGTATATGTTATTAAAAAAAAAACATATACCGCCGATTGAATGGACAATGACAAATTAAACAGGTAGACATAATGTGCACTTATTAGTGTGCAAAATATACTGCATTGGTTACTTATATAGGGATCATTGAGACATTTGAGATTCAGCCGTCCTTTGTGTCATTTTCTAATAGTAGTCCTGTTGTATAAGCATATTTGAGGGTGTTAGGTACAATATTAAATTAGGATAATTTCTAATGAATCTTTAGGGACATTCTCTCGATTTACTATTTACCTTTTTTATTTATATAGGAGGAATAGCGTTTGTTCTTACATACACACATAACATAACATACATAACAAATGCAGCGTGTGCTTTGTCACTAAAAAAAATCCCCTTAAAATTTTTAATGCTTTATGAAAAGGAAATTGGGAGAAAAAAAACCCCAGTGCTAAGCTTTGGCAGAACAACACCGCCGCGTGGTGACCATCATGTAGTACTGCACACAAAAGGCCTGGCCCGTACCTGCCGGAGTTTCCGTGAGCGCCAGATGACAAATAGGACACGTAGGCATGCTCAAGCGACATTTGGGAACGTTAGAGCTTTAAGTCTCTTTCTTTTTATTAATTTGTCATTAAACAGTATTAGAATAATACCTTATGTGAAAAAGTCTGAAATAAACAGACCTATTAAACCAAGTGTAACATACACTATATTGGTAAAAGTTCAAATCATTGAGTTCAGGTGTTGTTTTTCAGGGCTTGGGCTCGGCACCTTAGTTCCAGTAAAAGAAACTCTTAATGCTTCAGCATACCAAGACTTTTTAGATAATTTCATGCTCCCAACTTTGTGAGTTTGGTAACGGCTCCTTCCTGTTCCAACATGACTGCGCACCAGTGCACAAAGCAAGGTACATAAAGATATGGATGAGCGAGTTTGTTGTGGAGGAACTTGAGTCCTGACCTCAACCCGACAGAACATCTTTGGGATGAATTAGAGTGGAGACTGAGAGCCAGACCTTCTCATCCAACATCAGTTCCTGACCTCACAGATGCGCTTCTAGTGAAATGGTCAAAAATTGTCATAAACACACTCCTAAACCTTGGGGAAAGCCTTCCCAGAAGAGTTGAAGCTGTTATAGCTGCAAAGGGTGGGCCAACTCAATGTTACATTCATGTGCATGTGAAGGCAGACATCCCAGTTTTTGGCCTGACTCGCAGTCTCCTCTCTAATTCATCCCAAAGGTTGAGGTCAGGACTCCACACCAAACTCGCTCATCCATGTCTTTATGGACCTTGCTTTGTGCACTGGTGTGCAGTCATGTTGGAACAGGAAGGGGTCATCCCCAAACTGTTCCCACAAAGTTGGGAGCATGAAATTGTCCAAAATGTCTTGGTATGCTGAAGCATTAAAAGTTCTTCTCACTGGAACTAAGGGGCCGAGCCCAACCCCTGAAAAACAACACCTGAATTCAATGATTTGGAGAAGTGTCCCAAAACTTTTGGCAATATAGTGTAGCTTACATACTCTATATATAGCCAAAGGTATGTGGACACCTTACCATCGTGCCCATATATGTTCCTTCTCCAAACTGTTGCCACAAAGTTGGAAGCACACAAATGTATAAGGATGATTTCCCTTCACTGGAACTAAGAAATCCAAACTTGTTCCGACACAATAATAATTTTTCAGTTCAATTAAATGTCAATTGCACAAAGCATCTTTAAAGAAATAAAGCAATAATATCCCAGTGGCAGTGTCCCTGTGCACAAATCAAATTTGGAATTTTTGGAAGAACTCGATTGTCCTGCACCACAACCCCACTGAACTCCTTTGGGATGAACTGGAACACTGACTGCACCCCAGACCTCCTCACCCAGCATCAGTGCCTGACCTTACTAATGCTTCAGTAAGAAGATGTATTGAAATTTTTTGTGATAACTGTCTGCCTCTGGTAATGCATTTGCATTGTGCACACAGCTGAAAGTAAAATGGATACCTCATCATTCATCCAAACAGCTCAGATGTTGAAAAGAGGTTTCTAAGGGAGCATTTACTTACAGTTAAAGTTACTGAAAATAAGTGATTAAATAAATATGTATTGTCATCACCTACATAAGAATGTGAATAGGCGTTCAAATGCAGCACAGTATTGTCTAGAACCTACAGAGTTTTTTAAACATAATTTAATTTACTTATTTCCAACTATCAGTTTTGCAACCACACCAATACGTTTAAAGAAAAAAATAGATTTTATGCATGTGAAAGGATGAGATCAGACTTCTTTCTCAGTCTGAAACTCAGACTGTGATCAGACACCTGTGTCTACACCTGAATACACCTGAATAAAGCATAGGCACTGTGGAGTTCTGTTTTGTTCTGCTCTTATAGTCCCTTTGCACAACACATCTTATTATGTTTTCCTGCTCAGGTCACATTTTCATCTTATGAAGCACTTGGGCCACAATGGAAGAAACTCCAAAACCTAAATAATATTATAAGTGCATTAATGGTTGACAAATTACACTAAAGCCACAGCTACTTTTAATATGAAGTACAGGCTTTTAATAACACTGAAATAAGACAACCTGTACACACATTAATGCTTAATTACTTATTTACTAGGTACTCAACATTTCACTTTGTTTAGATACTTAACAGGCAATTTTCAAACCTTACATATTCCTCTATGTTAGACAAAATTTGGATGTATTATGACATGCAAAATGACCGCTTGTCCATTCCAAGTTATATTCCCTAAGAGGATATATTTGAATTTGTGCAGGAATAAAAAAAAAAAAAAAATCAGAACTTTCCTGAAAAAGATTTTGCAAAAACATGCTGACTGAATCCAGGCACCAATCATTATAGTAAATTGTAAATTCATAACATCAGAAAAACATCTCTGATACTCTTGTGTTGGCAAAATATAAGCCAGTCAAAATATACGAGATCACATAAGAGTCAAACATATAAAACCCTGTCTATTTACAATTCCAGAATTACACATTTCAAATCGATGTTATGCAAATATTATATTCTACTAGAGAATGACACAGGCCTTAACACAGATACTGAAAGCAGAAATAAAGAAGTAAAAATGATATCTAATGTGAATGCAAATGGCATCTGGCATGTTTCAAATGCCAAAAACAATGATTCAACAAAATAGAGAGCAACTAGAATTTCTAACCTCGTGAGTTTCCAATGCAAAGCAAAAAACATTTGTACAGAATATAATCAAGCCTATCAAAGTCAAGCCGCATAATGACAAGTTTGAGAGCAATGTATTAAAATGCATTTGCTCGTAAGTCACTGACACGCAATCATCAAATCAGCACAGACAAAATTCACAGTATATCAGTCCATCAAGAGACAGACATGTTTGAGTGATTCATGATAACATTAAAAAAGTGACCTTAATATTACAAGGCTCTGTCTGGGCAAAGAATGAATGGGAGACAGATACTTAAAATGTCTGTACTAAGGTCACAAAACATCCATGATCAGTCTGCAGTCTATTACTGATCAGATTGTCCAGAATATAAGACACTTTTTTGTGTCTTCTAGCAGGTCCTGCAACATTTACACACAAACCAGTATCATAATTAGGCTTGTTGTCAGTAAAACACAAAAGTAAAAGAACCATCTGGTCCTCTGGGTTATTGCCAAAGTGCTTCTGGATATAACCAAACTGTATGTCACCCCATTTACCTGTGTGAATTGTATTTGTTCTAGGGTGTCAGTGCCATGAAACAGCTCTCCATCCCTGCCATGCTGGAGTCCAGATTCCAAAAAAACAGCACAATGAAAAGATCACAACAGCCTAATAGATAATTTATGTATTGTGTATTATCTATATCTATTTGATGATTGTTCAGCACAGTGGAGCAGCAGTTAGTGTTGCTGCCTCACAGGTCCAGGGTTGCCCATTTGATCCTGAGCTAGGGTGATTTTGTATGTATCTAGGTGAGCTAGGGTGATTTTGTATGTATCCAAAAACATGCTTGTAAGTAGACCAGATATAATAAATTTTCTTTTTAGGTGTGAACATGTGTGTGTGTGTGTGTGTGTGTGTGTGCATGGTGCCCTGCAATGGACTAATGTCCTATGTTGTGTTTCCGCTGCATCCACAGTGTCCCACAAGATCCATCACAACCCTGACCAGGATAAAGTGGTTTCTAAAGATGAATGTATGAGAGCAATTTTGTACGACGCTCTGGATAAGAGCATCTGCCAAATGCCAGAAATGTAAATGGAAATGATTAAACGAGGTCTCTTGTCATACCAGAAGCCAGAATAGTTCAAAGTCCAAATGCTGAAACTAAAATTGATGCTTACTAATTGAACGAGTCACTGTCAAAAGCAGATTCTAAATTATAGCACCAGGTAGTCACTAAAATAACTGTAACTAAACAACTATCAACTCCAGAGTTGATAAATCATGAGAAATCATCTGTTAAGGGTTAAGTCACAATTAAGTCACTGGAAAGAACAAAACAATAATCCGCATCATAGCAGGTACAGTATATTTCCTGAAAGAAGCAGAAATAGCTGTCATTATGACATGTACAACAATAAAAAACATAAAAGTCACAAATATGTTACAATCAATCCCATTGTCTGAAGCAGCAAATTATACTGCTAACTACAAACAGCTTAGCTAAAATGATCTCTGAACTCTGAGATAAAACATAGCTAAGACATTAGAGATTTTCCATATGGGAAAAGAAGACAATAAATTGGCATTTTTTCAAAAGCAATAGAACAAACCTTAAAAATCACTGATTAACGCTGCAGAAACTGCAGGTAGTTTTAAGTATGGTGTAAGGATATGTGCACACTGAATTTTTTCTCCCATTCATTGTCAATTTGGAGTAGTGAACAAATATGCAAGGGACTGTGGGATAGTGAGTGGCAAGCACCTAACTCACACTGTAATGGATAAAGTTGAGTTGCAGCTTCAAAGCGCTGACCAGTCGGGACTTGGTGGGAGTTGCTGCAGTGTGCGTGTGCTGTAACTCTAGCTCCCTCTCTCTCATTCCCCATCAGTGGACTCATTTGTCTTCAGCACAGAGTCCTCACCCAGGATCTTACACAGTTCATTCAGTCTCTGTTGCATTTTGGGAATGCCGGCGAGCTGAGCCTCCAGACGCTGCTTCTCCTCAGTGAGAGAGAGACGGGTTGCTGTATCCAACTGCTCAAACCGCCAACCTCCCTCACCGTCAAACTGCAGCAGGTGTGTGTGGTACTTCCTGTACAATGTGTCAAGGATAAAATGCAATGCAATGTGAGCCAACATGGGTCAAGAGTTATTAATTAAATCAGCCAGACATCTATGCATGAATGGCTTAAATAATAATAGAGCATAGAAGCACTGCAACAAGTTATTGACAAATTTCATTAATAAAAATAGCTTCAAATTGTTTATTTTATGAAGCTCTCTGTGGGACACTCAACCTTACTTCATGTCACAACTTGCGAGTCTACATGAATCAATTAGTTTGTTTGTTTAAAATAATAATGTTAAAACATGTGGTGATAAGTGTTACATAGTTACATAATTTCCTTATGTACAGAAATATATAATAGAAAAGATAAAGTGTGTAAATCATCAAGTCACCATCCTGCTTTTGGTTTACACTTGAAGGTGCTGAGAGTTGATTCCAAAAAGAGTCGAGTCCCTGATTTGTAGCCATTTAAGTGTCAAGTCTAACTTTCAAGTCCATTCCGTATACTGAATATGATTCACTTCATGAAAACATCGCAGGTAAAATGGATTTAGTGTCTCAGTGTTTCAGTTAGTGAGATATCAAGTGGATACTGGCCTTTACTTTTAATGTGATGATTGGAAAATGCACGTAAGAGTGACTGAGACCATCAGTCACACTGACATATTGTTGTGTATACAGCCCTTGTCTAATAAAACCAACTGCTTAATTTTGTGTCAGGCCTCCTTATGCTGTGGAAACATTTCTGTCACTGCAGCACACTGTGTGTTCAGACACCTTTCTATCATAGCCAGCAATAGCTTATTCAGAATTTTGTGCGACAGTAGCTGTGGGATTGGACCAGATGGGATCTGCCTTAGCTCCACACAAGCAGCAGTGAGCTTTGGATGCCCATGATTCTGCCACCGGTTCACTGGTTGTCCTTCCTTTACTATAAAAAATTACTATCAGCTGATCATAGAAGCAAAAAAAAATGATACGAATCATTAACTGTGGCCCTAAAACAGAATGTGAGTGAATGTCGTTACACACACTGAGTGTCATTTTCACACAATTGGAACACTGTAAAGGCAGAATCAGGCCTTTTAACAACATCTGAGTTTTTTTAGTAATGCTTTTACACTGTTTTGCGTCCTTTAAAATCATTTGTAGGTGAAGAATCTTTACAACTGTGACATGCCTATACCTTACCATAGAGAGGGCCTATGAGTAATAGACAGCAAGGAGATCCCAGCATCCTTTGCAGCCTGGAAAATTTTACCTTCCACGTCAATACTAACAGCACTTGTGCACTCATCCAGCAGGGCATATTTGGGCCTAAAGAGAGAGTTTTAGATGTTAAGACAAATTTAAGGCATACAGTGATGATCTTGCCCCTGTAATGTGCAACATTTATCTTACTTGTGGTAGAACATCCGAGCCATGCCCATCCGCTGCTTCTCTCCTCCTGAGAGCACATCTTTCCAGTCCACCTCTGCTTCCCAACCTGCAAACAGAAACATTCATTCATTCATTCATTGTCTGCCGCTTATCCGAACTATTCTCGGGTCACGGGGAGCCTGTGCCTATCTCAGGTGTCATTGGGCATCAAGGCAGGATACACCCTGGACGGAGTGCCAACCCATCGCAGGGCACACAAACACTCTCATTCACTCACGCAATCACACACTACGGACAATTTAGAGATGTCAATCAACCTACCATGCATGTCTTTGGATTGGGGGAGGAAACTGGAGAACCCGGAGGAAACCCCCGAGGCACGAGGAGAACATGCAAACTCCCTACACACATGGCGGAGGCAGGAATCGAACCCCCAACCCTGGAGGTGTGAGGCAAACATGCTAAGCCACCGTGAACCCCCTTATTTATAAGCAATGTCCTTAAATTGCATGTTTCACAGAAATACATGTTCTTGTAGTTGTTATGTATTATGAGAATATATTAGTTGGTAAATGGATATAGTATTTGGTGGCTGATGTTTGCTTTTTTAGAGCTATAAATTTAATTTTTTTTATGTTAATTATTTACATAGCCTTTTTTACTCATCTTTACCAAGCGTACCAATAATTCTGGAGCCGACTATATAATTCCAGCTCAAACACTCCGGAAGAAAACAGAAGAAAGAGGAAATTCAGAAATTCCCCTAATTTAAGTTATGATTAAAAATGTCTAGTAAAAAGTCTAGTATTGTGTTTGAATTACCTCTAGCTAGAAAGCACTCATTCTCATTCTCTCTCTCTCTCTCTCTCTCTCTCTCTCTCTCTCTCTCTCTCTCTCTCTCTCTCTCTTTCTCTCACTCTCTCTCTCTCACACACACACACACGCACACACACACACACACACACACACACTGACATTATTAAGCTTCAGTGTCATCACAAAAGACCTTTTGTGGATCAGAAGGGCTTTTCAAATGGAGCGGAGTAAAAGTTATTCAGAAGCGGCACGATCAGCGTACCTCCTTCTCGGGTGACAATGTGTTTGAGGTTGACAATATCCAGAATGTCTTCCAGGTCTTTGTCTCTATAGCCCTTCTCATGCATGTCCTCTACAGAGTCGGGGTATGTCACCTGATCACGCAGTGTCCCATTAGACATGTAAGGCCTGAAAGAGGATTCACACTGTAAGACAGTCTGACAGCTGCTACAAAGAGTTACAAGTCTGTTCCTTACTTGAGCACAGGACCGTCTGAATGAACAAATGTGGCCCTGTCAGTGCTGACAAAATAAAAATTAAATTGAACAATTAAAAGAATACTTTTTATTTTTAATTTTTTTTTTTCATTTTAATATTGTGCATGACAAAATAATAAATAATTAAATAAAAATGAAAAAAATATATTTCTGTTTCCTGTCTAATATTCACTGACATTTAGGTCAATAATGTAGAAAGCCCCCTTCTTAAAGAAACATGGTGTTGATAAATTATTAATTTAAAAATATATAATTTAAATTATAATAAAATGTAGTAATAATGCTAATAATAATACTAAGAAGGATATGAAAAAGGAGTATTAAATTAGAATATTTGAATAATAAATTCTAAATAATAATAGAACTTTTTCCTTTACTTCCTGTTTCATATTGAATATTCACTGTACTCCAGAGTGATATGTGTGAGCCTGATAAATATTTCACTAGTGAGAGCTCAAGTTTCCTGTTCTCAGCAGCATCTACCAGCTTCAGTTACTGTCTTGCTCCTGTTACACTGCATGGACTACGCCACTGCTTTGTATCAGTATCTGTCACAGTGTGTGTGTGTGTGTGTGTGTGTGTGTGTGTGTGTGTCTGTGTGTGTGTTGTAGTCAATGGGTGTGAATGGTTGTGTGTGAATGGACATGTGTGTTTTGTGTTTGCACAAGTATATGGACAATGTGTCTGAATGACAATGACAATGAGTACTGTATTTCTCCAGGTATAAGTAGTGCATTGCTTGTGTTTTGTGTGTGTGTGTGTGTGTGTGTGTTTGTGTGAGCTCACCTTTGTGGGATATAGAACATGTGTTGTGGAGCAGGTTTGTACAACATGCCACTGTACACGGGCCAGAGACCACTAAGGATGCGGAAGAGAGAGCTTTTCCCACAGCCATTGGGACCTGTGATCAGCAGATGCATACCCTCCTCTACCTACACACATGCAACACACAAACACACACACATATTATTCTATTTTTATTTTCATAATTACCTTTCCTTTTAACCTGTCACCTCTGGAATATACAAAACGCATTGTTTTTAACAAACAGCTTCTTTCAGCTGCTCCCTGTTCGGGGTCACCACTGTTTACTTTCACTGGTGTAGTCCTAAATCTACCTTCGTTAGTGGTTAGTACCTCTAATATATGACACAGTGTTGACTTATACTTTAAAGTAAAACATCATCCATAAAAACAATGTGCTGTACAAAACAAGGGACTTTTAATTATTCGTCTTCTTACCTTAAAGTTCAGGCTGGACACAACCACATCCCCATTTGGAGTGATGATGGGAACACTCTCACACACTATACCCTTATCCACATCGATCACTTTTCCTAAAAAGGAAAAAAAATCAAAAGCAAAACTTTAAGGTTTTTTAAAATAAGCAACAGTAAAATATAATATATTTGAGAATCCTTTGTTGTTAGGACAATATTTTATTTATGCTAGAATAGCTGCAATAAAAAAAAGACAAAGTGCAAAGCTATAAAGTGAATTGCACCACATCAACAGATCCAATTACTGTCCCTGGAAGCTCATCTAAACTACAACTGAGCTAATGTTCTTTCCTTTAACTGTTAACTTTTTGTCACAACAGAATGCTTTTAGAGATCACCTAAACACCTAAAAAAGTAGACATATATCAAGAAGCACTGTATGAAACAGGATGTTATTAATGTTAATTAACTGAACGTACATCATGTGTGAAGACGGAGTACACACCACCACCCACACACAGCCAAAACATGCTCCTCACACGACAGCTGCACGGGTGTTGAAATGACAGCGCCACTTCTGCACCCCTCAGGCTGTAGAGAGCAAAGGAGCACATGGCTGCAAGGCAGTGCAGCAAAAGCACATACAACTGGCAGCCAATAAGTGCAGCAGCAATTGCTCACTCTCCAGCAGAAGCAGGGAGAGTATAAACGTTCACAGCACACACATACAAGTGAGCAAGTTTCTCCGGAGACAACCACTGACACATGTTTCCATCTCTGTTCCAGAGTACTCGGCAGACGGTGAAGCCCCCTGGGTCCTGCCTTGTTGCTGCTCAGCCCTGCTCATAAGCCACCTCCAAAAAAAAGCCTCTGAAGACTGCACACCTCACCTCCACTTCACTTCACTTCACTTCACTCCCTCTCACCTCTGTCTTCCCAAAACAATTTAATAATAACTGAGCGCTGCCTCCCTTGTGTCTGTCTTTAGCTTGCCACTCTCTGAGTAGCTACAAACATCATATGATTTTTTTTTAAAATAAACTATACACAAATCTGCAGTTAGTTAAAAAGTCTAATGATTCAGAAATCATGAGAACGCCCCAAATATTTGTGACATGTTCAGCATAGCGAAATGGAAAGTGCAGGCATTAAAATCATTCAGTCTGCAGATTAGAAATTCATCTAATTAGAGTTAATTTACTAATTGCCTATGAGCAATCAGTTTTTGTTTGGTTCGGTTGCTGCTCTGTTGTTTCATCCTGCTAATATGACACACGCTGCATTTTTTGTCTTCAGTCCATCAAGAAAAAGGCTCCCTGTTTGTGTTTGCTGCTAAACTAAACCTTTCATGACACACTGTATATCTAAACATGACATGATCCAATTAGCTCAAATATTGCTATCTATGTTGCTACACCTGCTACTTGATTTTGAATCATGTTGCCTTCTGCACTAGAAAATGCAGAATAAAGTCAAGCTTTATAATATTTAGGATGGGTCTCCCCCCCCTTTTTTTAGTCTATCATGATTGTAGCTCCATTTTCATTATTCATTCCTCTGGGTTAATGATGTACCTTTGATCTCTAGGGGACCATCAGTGTGAAGCTCAGGCTTCCCACCGCCATTTTCTCCAGCTGTTGCCGTCGTGGAGACCAGTGGACGCTTATACACACCCCTCTGCACCTCCTCAAACACCAGGAACATGTTGTGAACTCGGGCTGTGTATCCAGCCAGCTCAGTGACCTGCAGACCGAAGGAATTAAGGAAGAGGAAGAGTCTAGTCAGTTGAGATCAATCTGACGCTGTACTTATCCCTGCCTTAATTCAGTTTCCAAGAACTGCAATTTATTAATCCTGAGCCAATATACAAATACTAATTGCAAAAAGGGGATTTCTACAGATCATTATTTAATATTACAAAGGGAGCAAAAAAATTATACTTATAGCTTTTTTTTAATTAACTATTTTATTGACTATTAGCTTTGGTTTGATTACACACTGCACATTATTAAACAAGTAAAAGATCAATCAATTAATCAATTAATGTAAAAAAATAAAATAAAATAAAAAAATCTCAAAACAGAACACTGGACTAAATAACACTGGTGCTAAATAAATGCTAAATAAAAAAATAAATGATACAAATATATAAATAAACTTATATAAACTGAATACTTTGGACTTAAATATGCTGAACAGACTTTTCACTATTGCTCAGTCTGTGCCTCGCAGCTCAGTTTAGCAGCTTGCATTTACAGAAAACACTTTCTGCAACCCAAAATACACAGCACATTTAGTTCACTACCTGCAATTGGGTCAATTTAGGGTCAAATCATTTTTCCACTGCGATTAAACCATGCTGTTGTTTACTTGGAACTGGACCACTGCATCTCTAAATTGTTTTCAAACCATTTATATTGACCTATACTCAATACCTGCTAAGGGAAAAATGCACCAGGGTTTGAATAAATTATGAATAAATGCTGCATATGTGAAAGGCCATAAAATAAATGAGTCAGCACAGCACATCGTTCTAATTTCTTCTGAATATTTAGCAAGAATTGTGCTTAGAGAAGCATAGATATATTGCCTCCTCAGACTCATGGAGGGGGAATGCTTTGCCTTCTTCAGGGACAACAACAAGAGTCAACAAACATGGATGCTGCTGCCATAGAGATGAGCACTACCCATGAGATTAGGGAAATGCTTTCATTGAAAATGCTTAGGTCAGGGAGCCTCTCTATAATATTCTTTATGACAGCAGAATGTTTGAGCTTGAACATTTGTGATTTAGGACTGAGTACAACCGATAGTACAGTAGATTCCTCAGCAGTACGTATCCCAGTGGTATTCTATAGCTAAAACATCAGGCTAAAGGCAGTTTTTGTGAGATACCCAGATACCAAAGCAATATAGGAACAGAGGGAAATGTGATCTAGTTAAAATGTCACATCCTTTAATGCTAATGATGTTAGAAAGCAAGAAAGGTCCAATTCTGTTCCCAGTCTGTTCTCTAAGAACTCACCTGTTCTTTGTTTCCCCTTCAGGCTGATGCTCATCATGAAATATTACTGAGCATTGTGTGCCTTCAGTGTCGACTTTTGTTTTCCACTGTTCTCTACTTTTCCCCCTGTATTAACTGTAAGATTCTGCAGGGTATGTCACTGTTTTGCTAGAATGATGAACTGGCATCTCTCACAGCTACTTTTTTGCCCACAAGCACCATGAAACCACCTTGTGCTAGCAAAATAAATCCTAGTGTTACTACAGAGGTCCAAGGTGTGTTTCTGCCAGGATTGTCTCTGGATCCACCATAACCATGAACAAGACAGAAAAGTTACTGAAGATAAATGAGAGAGGGTAAAGTGCATCTTATCATCTGTGATGGCTTACCAGAAAATCGACACCCAGGTTGTGAGTCAGCCAAAGGATTTGCTGCCTTTATTAAGCAAATCACTGAAACTGTGACTGTATTGGGTCACAGTTTAGTGGAGATAGTGGAGTCAGAATTACGGTAGGACGTATGACACAAACTATTGTGTCCCACACAATTAGTCAGTTTGGCCAACAACATGAGAATGACTGGATGCAGTGACTCTACTGACCCAGTGACCCATGGGCCATCTCTGCAAACACTACACATACCTATGCCAGGATTTGTCATGCCACAAATCTATGGTGGGTGGATTTATACCCAGTTTTGAGGCAAGCTTACATTGTAGTCTATGTTGGGTATTGTTTTCATCTCAAACTGGGTTTTACATCGCGATATGGTGGTTGCCCCAGACCAATTGGTATACAAATTCCCTGACTTACTGGTGCTTAAGTTTCCTGACCTGCCAGCAGGTTTCACTGACCCATCTGTTCTTGAGTTTCTTACCCCAACAACATTCTTTACAAATAAGTTTGAAGCCTTTTCTCCCATTAATAAAGACACAATCTTTCATCAGCTTCTGGTACAAGTAAATACTGTCCTTATGGCTGAACAAATTCCTACCAGAACCTCAAAAGAGGGATCAGTCATGTTTTCATGTTATTCACAACATTTTGCTAATGATGTTATACCTTTACTTTCAAACCTTTTTTATGTATTTTCTCTAGGGAGGGTCACAAAGCAGTTATACTGTGTCCAGTCACTATAGCACTGCCACCTGTGTTCTGTTTTGTTAAAAGTAGATCACTTTAACATTTCAACATTCCAGCAAAAGCTAAGCAATGTCAAGTGCTTATTTAATCACCTGACCAATCAGGTTGCAGCTATGGGGCAAACAAAAACAACCAAAATGCAGGATCAGGTGTATGTGCATTTAATCATATGAAATAAACATTACATGAAATTATTGTTCGCAGATTTCTAAGAAAGGGAATTGAATTCTGTTTCAAAAAGAGATCTACTGCAAAACATGTAGACTAACCAAAGAGAAAAGTTCAAATTTGTGCAGAAAGTGTGTTAATCTATACAGTTGTGTCAATATAACTGCAGTGTGCATTTACCCTTTTTATATACAGTATCTGTCTATATCTCAAAGGATACAGCAGACCTCAGATGGCTCTAAAAGTCTCAGAGCTCTTTAACATCTCTCTCTCTCTCTCTCTCTCTCTCTCTCTCTCTCTCTCTCTCTCCCCTCTCTCTCTCTCTCTCTCTCTCTCTCTCTCTCTCTCTCTCTGTGGCCTCTTATTAGTACACAGTAAGCTACATCCTCTTTGAGTCCAGCAGCTGGGTGGTCTGAGAGTAAATTGGGACAGAAAGAGCAGCTACTCTCTCCATCTCTCTCTCTCTCTCTCTCTCTCTCTCTCTCTCTCTCTCTCTCTCTCTCTCTCTCTCTCTCTCTCTCTCTCTCTCTCTCTCTCTCTCTCTTTTGTGGCCTCTTATTAGTACACAGTAAGCTACATCCTCTTTGAGTCCAATGTACTTTATAACATTGGTACTGGGAGGCACCCATGAATGAAATTCAGTGCAATTTATTTTCATTTGGATAGTTTTACCAATTTATCAACTTTTAAGTACACAATGTCATAAAGCAGCTTTAGGGGGATCTGGATGTAGATTAAATTCCCTGAGACAACATTAGGAAGTAGCCTTCAGAGAAAACAGACTCAAAAGGGAACCCACCTTCTGGGTGACACCCAATAATGGGAATACTATGTGTTTGGAACAGAGCATTCTGTTTAGTATGCGCATTTTGTGAATTACACAGATTTCCTGATTCTCTTCCCCTTGCATGATTTTATATGCCCTTCAGTCCAGAAAAGGACAGTGCCAGTCACTGTGAGGAGGGTATGGCTTCTGAACCTGCCGGTCCCTTACAGGAAGCATGGCCTATACACCTGTCTGTCAAAGTAAATCGATGTGGCCTCTGTGAGCCCCTGTTAGGAAAGTGTAAACACTATACCTATCAGTCTCAAGGAAGGCAGCATGGCTATTATGCATCTCTGTCCAAAAGAAAGAGATTGTAACCGCTGTGCCTAACAGTCCCAGTGAAGTCATAGATGCAGTTGTCATGGACTCTGGTGCCTCTCAGACACACTGAAACAACCATGGCTCCTGATCTTTTCTAACACTTTTTCCCATTACATCTGACTGAGATTTTCACTATACTCAATTGTGCTGGACTGCATCAAAACATTTTGTACTGAAACATAATGTATCATATAAATGTGCCTTTCAATTGAGTATGTATCAAAATGTGCATCATACTGTCTTACAAAAAATAATTTTCATTCAAAAATTGTTGTAGTAGCTTCATCTTATATTATTTTATTATATTTAGTGATTTTATTATATTTAGCAATGATACTGATATTGGTATTTGTCTGATACAGTGCTCACTTATGTGCTTGTACTAAAGTTAGATGCAGAAACAGTAAAATATTTTATATTCTTTAGCTGTACAAAAGCACTTTGTTGCAGAATGTGAAACAAAACATTCTCTACTTGCTAACTAACAGACTAGATTTAGTCAAATATCTAATGTTGTACAGAACAAACCTAGTAGACTACTCCGTAAGCATGCACACACTTTTTTCTTGACCACTATTTAAACCAAATAAACATAACTATAGCTAAATAATTGTTCTGTGGTTTCCCTGATTAAATAATACTAAGTAGGTTACTAATTTCAGTATCAGCATCGGTGTCTGTGAGGAAAAAAACAAGTCTGCGTTCTCGTCTTACCTCTTTGTAGGAGGACATGATCCTCTCAATGGCGTCTGCCCCTGAGGCTAGAAGATTGCGTGCAGTCGTGAAGGCTTCTGTCCTCTCACTCACTAACACTTGTGTTTGGCCATCTGCAAGTTCTATAAGGAAGAATGCCATGTCAAGTTTTAAACATTAACCAACTTTTACAATAGCAAACACTTCAGCATTACAATCCTGTTGTTATTCTGAAATCATTATAATTCAGGAGTAGTCATATGTTCGTGTTTCAACTGTACCAGAGGACACTTGTGATTATGTCTGGGAAAACAATGTAAATGAAATACATAAAAGTCAGAGATCTATGTGTCTGCTTACTGGCACAGAAACAATGCATTTCATCATACTGCATAACCCTTCTTTGTATTTTATGAATGAATTCCTTTCATTAATCTTGCCAGTAAAGGCACTTCCTAAGCCACAGGCTTTACAGTAAAACTTCACAACAAGTGTTCACATGGTATATGTCCTTAGAAAGCCTAAACACTACTAAAACAATAACCGTAAAATGTGAAATTAAGATGCTTACCATTGTCAGCAAAACCGGTGGCTGTGATGATAGGCACTGCCACCATAACAAGTCCACATCCACTCCAAACGTACTTCATGAGGAACTGCTCAATCATGATGTACCCCAGACGCTTGGACAAGATCAGATTCATCTGCTCAGCAAGAGCCTTGTAGCACTTCTGCAGTTGCAGCATCTCTACCTGCACCATGGAAAAGAAAAATGGTTGGCAAATGCCAAAATGTGTAGAATTTTACAGAATCACTGAAGCAGAGGTGGCCCAACATCTTCAGTGTTGAATAGCTAAATTAACATTTTAAATTGTTGTAGTAGCGCTGAAACTACTGTTACGGGGTTGAATTAAGTTTTACATTCTGAGTAATCTCTATGAGGGTTGAAATAATTCTCTGTGCAATTAAGCTACAGAATAAATAATAAAAAAAAACTAGCATGACTGACTCACAGCTCCAGGGTTCCTGGTTTAATTCTGAGCTCATGTTACTGTCTGTGTGCAGCTCTGTATATGTCTGCATGGGGTTCCTCTGGGTTCTCTAGTTATCCCCTTATCCCCAAATACATGTCACTAGGTGATCAGGTGATGCTAAATTATCCAAAGTATGAATGTTTGTATAGAACAATCCATGTGATCGACTGGTGTCCCATTCAGGGTGTCATGCAGATCTACTGCTGTCTTGACCAGGGAAAAGCAAGTACTGAAGATGAATAAACGTGTACGATCCGATAACATCCTCAAAGACTAATTTTTGAGAAATCTTGAGGCATAAATTTCTTGTTAAAAGGCCACTCACTTTATCTTTGCAATGTTTTGGATAAGAGAGATAGACTTTATGCACAGTGCATACTAAACACTGAAACTGCTCATAAATTTAACACCATAGCCAAGCACCCACCTTGTGCCCTCCGTAGAAGGCAATCTCCTCTGCTTGAGCGATAATCCTCGAGTGGGCGTGGCGCAGGTGCCCCTTCCTGCGCGCCTCCTCAGCAACCAGCTGGCCGAACCTCGGGGAGCACCAGCGCAGAACTTTAGCAGTGATGAACACCACGAGTCCGGCGAGCAGCGTGGGCCCCGTGGCCCCGGCGCCGCGCGACCTCGCGGTCTGGATGAGCGTGTATGAAGTCAGGATCACATCTAGCACTGGCTTGGTGAGGTTGGAGTACAGGCGTGCGACAGACTGCGCAAACATCGCCACGTCCTCTGTGAGCGAGTGGTCGGGGTTGGCCAGCCTCGCGTCCATGTTCGCCACACGGTAGTACGTCTGCCCGGTGAAGTAGGTCGCGTAGGCGCGCTCCACGAGGCGGGTGCGCAGGGCCAGAGCGAGCTTCCCCTCCAGGTAGCGGATCGCGCTGTTGACGAATGTAGCAGGCACGGCCACCAGCAGCCACTTCATGAGCTTCATAATGAAGCTGCGCGGCCGCTTCTCCACGATGCTCTTGACAATCTTGCCATCCAAGCCGGCCACGTAGATCGACAGGAACGTCCGCGAGACCAGAGCCGCCGAGTGCAAGCAGAGCAAGGCCAGTTCTCGGGTCGCGAGTTTCGGAAAGATGACTCTGAGGAGATCGAGGATCTGTCTAAAGAAGGGCGCGTCCACGCCAGGCGACCTGTGATTGTCATCCGGACCGGAAACGCTTTCTAATATGGATCTATGCGTCGGCACTAGTCCATTCTGCGCTCGGTTTCCGTTAGCGGTGCTTTTGGGCTCTGTGCGTTTACCGATCCGTTTGTAGATGATGGGGTACAGGGTTTTTAAGCCGTATGCAGCAGCGGCGAGAAACACGGCTCGTCTGGCGGCTGCGCTCTTATTCCATTTCACCTCAGACGCTGCATGCAATATACTGGACATTTTTACCCCTGTATTCACCACCGGAGCTCTCTAATCCACTTCCATCGGGTTACGCAAATCCTCATTCACCCTGCTCCGTGCGCCGGTTTGCTGCAGCACCGTTATTTGTTCTTTTCCGTCACTCCGGTTACGATGCGGCGTTTCTAGTTCGCCACGCCTCTGAAGAATACAATTGGTCACGTCAGTGACATGACTGTACCAGTTGTGATCTTAGATCTTAGTGATGGGAATTCCGGCTGAACCAAATGATCAGTGAGTCAGCTCAGAGCCGACTCTTTCGACTCTCGATGCCAGAGTCTCATCACTCTAAGAGCTCCAGAGGGAGGGATTCACAGAATTAACAGATGTAATGACCGCCATCTCTGGTGTAGAATTTTTTTTTTTTATAGATATACAATACCCCCCCGCCCCCCCAAAAAATAAAATAAATATATATGACTGTACTAACAGGACTAAGAGTCCAATTTTCTGAATGAAATCTAGACAATCTAGAGATATGACTGAGAATCAATGACTATACAATATATGAAATGGTAAAAATGAATAAAAAGGTATTAACAACCTAATTAAAATGTCTTTTTCTAGATTGTTGAACGCATACCATTTTTCCTAGATGCAGAAACAGTGTAATATATGCAGTATTTTGCCATTTCTAAGGCAGTGTAAATTTTAGTAACGACTTTGTTTATATGTATAAAACAAAAATGTTATCACGACCCAACGATATATATTCGGCATATATTAGCTTTTACCACTTCAGAGATTAGCATTTAATAACAATGACATTGGGAAAGTAATAAACACATATTTATATTTTGTTAAAAATGATTATTGAATGGTTGGAACGTCACTTCCGTCCTACGGAAAGACGGCGAGCTCGTGCAGATTGCTTGCGGTTAGAAAGTACTGCTAATTTGTTAGCATTAATGCAGCGCTAGCTTTGCTTGTTTACATTAATCTATAACTAGAATTTGGAAATTAGCTCCTGTCAAGACATTACTTTTTTGACAGTAGATATTAAATACGGAGACACTGAAAATTTTCTGTTTTAATTAACATGCTTAAATAGAAGATATAAAATATTGAACAGATTAGCTAGCTGTCGAGTTTCTAAGCATGAATTGGGTAGGAGGTTCCCGGTACGTCGACGACTCGATATGAAAATAATAATATAGTCATTCATATTTATTTGAAAAGTAAATTCAGTGTAGAAGGCTTTTCTTCTTTACTTACTAAATTATGTGTGACTAACAAAGTTTTATAAACATGAATGTATATGTATTACCTTTTAATACAGAAGCCGTGTAATGAAAAAAAGTGACACGATAAAACAAAAGGTAACAGGTTTAGAAGTATTGACTTCAGTTTTGTCCAAAAAACTAAACTGTATAATATGTAAAAGTGTTTGTAAATATTTAAAAATTAGATGGCACAGGTAGTTCTACAGACTACATAAATGTTGTAAAGTATTTTATTTAACCCGTCCCTGGCTTATTTTGTTTCCAAGGAGTTTTTTGAAAAGAAAAGAATGCAGAAGAGACATAATCTCTTGGCACCACCACCAGCAGCAACACCTAAGAAAGGCAATGTTGGCAACACAGATTTACTTACAATGTTTATTGTAAACCAAATCGCATCAACAAAACAACATGCCGGTAAATAAACAGTGTATATTACTAAGAACAATTTAAGCTTAAGAAAAAATATTTTTGTACATTTATTGTTCTATTGATTGGTCAAAATAAGAAGTGTTATCATTTTTATTTTAGGTAAACCTAAAATAACACATTTACCAAAATCCAAAGGAAATTATAAATCTATGGGTGGGGAGCCTTTAGAGCTGCCCATGAGTCCTTGTTCTCCATCACGCTTGAGTCTGGCAGAGAGCAAATTCCAATACAGGTACCGATCCGTTTATCTACTGCCCACAAACCAAACTGAAACTATTGCACCAGTTTCAACAGAGGGACTGAGGCATGTACTGTCTCAGGGACAAATAACCATCACACCCATATATGGTTGTTCCTCAAAATGCCTCAATCTAAGAAGCACACAACAGTAAAGAATGTCTTTGTAACCTATAGATTTACAATTTCCCTTCACTGGAAGAGGCCTAATCCTGTTCCAGTATGACTATCCCACTGTACACAAAATGAGCTCTTTGGTTTGGAGTGAAAGAACACTAGTGGCCTGCAAAGAACCCTAACTTTAACCCCACTGAACATTTTTGAGATGAACTGTACAGGTCTCCTTACCCAACATCATTCCACTAATGCTTTAGGGGCTGAATAGGCACAAATCCATACAGCAACGCTCCAAAATCTAGTGAAAGCCTTTGCAAAAGAGTTAAGGTTATTGTAACAGCAAAGGGGGACTAAATCTGGAATGGAATATTCAAAAAAGCACATATGGAAGTGATAGTCAGGTGTCTACAAACATTTGGCCATATAGGGTATGCAAAAATGTTTTAATGATGCTAAGCTTTTGCAGGCTTTACATAATGCTGTAATTATTACCCTATTTATTTTTAGTGACCAAACACTGGGTTTGAAGGAGAGAAAACATAGCCTCCTAGATGAATTCAAGTTCAAGACGGTAAGAGCCGATATGAAACAAGTTCTGGAAGGGCACTATTACAATAGTCATTACTGTTTCAGTGTTATTTTCCACACGTTTTAAAAAATTGTATAAAATATTTTGTATAATTATAGTAAGATTATAAAAATGTCTTATTTGACCTAAGCTTTCACCGCTGCTGGAAACCAACCTGTCTGACACCAGCACTTCTGTATATCAGCACGGGGTTCAGGTCAGTATAAATAACATTTCTTCAGCCTCACCATCCTCATCACAGGCCTTTAACCACCTGCCCAGACCCACTGTGCACATCTCCTCTCTGCCACCAACAGAACTGTACAGCACAAAAACTGCTCAGGTAAATCATACACATCAGGCTGTCAGGTAAATGTAGATGCACAGAAGCTCAGCTATCAGGCTCATTCTAGCCCGCTCACTCAGTTATTCACTTACATTTAGCAGGTAGTAGATTCTCCACAAGGGGGAGCAATTACTCAGGTAAACTTTGTGTGTCATTATTAAAGGGCTAGAAAACTATACAGTGGGGCAAAAAAGTATTTAGTCAGCCACCAATTGTGCAAGTTCTCCCATTTAAAAAGATGAGAGAGGCCTGTAATTTTCATCATAGGTACACTTCAACTATGAGAGACAGAATGAGAAAAAAAAATCCAGAACATCACATTGTCTGATTTTTAAAGAATTTATTTGCAAGTTATGGTGGAAAATAAGTATTTGGTCAATAACAAAAGTTCATCTCAATACTTTGTTATATACCCTTTGTTGGCAATGACAGAGGTCAAAAGTTTTCTGTAAGTCACCACAAGGTTTTTACACACTGTTGCTGGTAGTTTGGCCCATTCCTCCATGCAGATCTCCTCTAGAGCAGTGATGTTTTGGGGCTGTCGCTGGGCAACACGGATTTTCAACTCCCTCCAAAGATTTTCTATGGGGTTGAGATCTGGAGACTGGCTAGGCCACTCCAGGACCTTGAAATGCTTCTTACGAAGCCACTCCTTCGTTGCCCGGGCGGTGTGTTTGGGATCATTGTCATGCTGAAAGACCCAGCCACGTTTCATCTTCAATGCCCTTGCTGATGGAAGGAGGTTTTTACTCAAAATCTCACGATACATGGCCCCATTCATTCTTTCCTTTACACGGATCAGTCGTCCTGGTCCCTTTGCAGACAAACAGCCCCAAAGCATGATATTTCCACCCCCATGCTTCACAGTAGGTATGGTGTTCTTTGGATGCAACTCAGCATTCTTTCTCCTCCAAACACGACAAGTTGAGTTTTTACCAAAAAGTTCTATTTTGGTTTCATCTGACCACATGACATTCTCCCAATCCTCTTCTGGATCATCCAAATGCTCTCTAGCAAACTTCAGACGGGCCCGGACATGTACTGGCTTAAGCAGGGGGACACGTCTGGCACTGCAGGATTTGAGTCCCTGGCGGCGTAGTGTGTTACTGATGGTAGCCTTTGTTACTTTGGTCCCAGCTCTCTGCAGGTCATTCACTACGTCCCCCCGTGTGGTTCTGGGATTTTTGCTCACTGCTCTTGTGATCATTTTGACCCCACGGGGTGAGATCTTGCGTGGAGCCCCAGATTGAGGGAGATTATCAGTGGTCTTGTATGTCTTCCATTTTCTAATAATTGCTCCCACAGTTGATTTCTTCACACTAAGCTGCTTACCTATTGCAGATTCAGTCTTCCCAGCCTGGTGCAGGTCTACAATTTTGTTTCTGGTGTCCTTTGACAGCTCTTTGGTCTTGGCCATAGTGGAGTTTGGAGTCTGACTGTTTGAGGTTGTGGACAGGTGTCTTTTATACTGATAACGAGTTCAAACAGGTGCCATTAATACAGGTAACGAGTGGAGGACAGAGGAGCCTCTTAAAGAAGAAGTTACAGGTCTGTGAGAACCAGAAATCTTGCTTTTTTGTAGGTGACCAAATACTTATTTTCCACCATAATTTGCAAATATGTTCTCCCCGTGCCTCGGGGGTTTCCTCCGGGTACTCCGGTTTCCTCCCCCAGCCCGAAGACATGCATTGTAGGTTGATTGGCATCTCTAAAATTGTCCAAAGTGTGTGATTGTGTGAGTGAATGAGAGCGTATGTGTATCCTGCGATGGGTTGGCATTCTGTCCAGGGTGTATCCTGCCTTAATGTCCAATGACGCCTGAGATAGGCACCAGGCTCCCCGTGACCCGAGAGTAGATCGGATAAGCGGTAGACAATGAATGAATGAATGAATGAATTTGCAAATAAATTCTTTAAAAATCAGACAATGTGATTTTCTGGATTTTTTTTTCTCATTCTGTCTCTCATAGTTGAAGTGTACCTATGATGAAAATTACAGGCCTCTCATCTTTTTAAGTGGGAGAACTTGCACAATTGGTGGCTGACTAAATACTTTTTTGCCCCACTGTATATATATATATATATATATATATATATATATATATATATATATATATATATATATATATATATATATATATATATATATATATATATATATCCAACCAAATGCCTAGAGCCTGGATAAATTTTCATTTTAGATACATTGTTGGGAAACCATCTATATGCATGTTTTTCAGGGACAACATGTGAAACTGAACAGGCGGTAACCAATGTTCACTTCACACCTGCATATTTCAGCCTGGGCTTGAAGCTGAGCACAGGCAAAATCGCATCAGGGTGCAGATATCTTATACTGATGTTCTCCAGATTTTAACATTATTCATGCAATGCATTGTTTATGATTGTTTCCCAGCCAGTGGGGATATGTGAGTGTAAGCCTTGGGCAGTGCCTTATGAAACAGAGGCCTCCCAGAACAGCTTTGTAGATGGAGTCCAGTTTGGGAGTACCTTACACAGGTGGGATGAACATAAGCTTCCCAGAATAAAACTAACCCTAACCCCAGGTGTTAGGAAATAAATGACTTGTGACTAATTTTTAGTCCATTTAATTTGATTTTCAGGTTAGTATTAATATTGATAATTGTAAGCATTTTTTATGTATGTATTTTTTTTGTCTTAATATAGAACCCAAAGCAGTGGGCCTTCCATACACTCTGCTACGAATCCATTTAATGATTTAGAGATGAATGACCAAGAAGAACAGCCACACTTTTTTGGACTTAACAATGGAAGTGAAGGTACATAAACTCTTTGTCATAAGTATATTTGGCTTTGGCATGCCTAATTTTCATCTGACTTTAAACAATAAAGGATTAATCGTTATTTAAAAAAAATGTACTGATTTTAATTAATATTGATATGTTTGAACTAAATGCTGTCTTCAGCAATAATGTATACCTGATTAGTAATGTGTTTTTAGGTTTATAATATATATATATATATATATATATATATATATATATATATATGTCCTACTTCAACAGTAATTAATTAATTAATTTCTCATTAAGAAGCTCTTGACAACTTAGAGCTTAAAGATCACGAAGCTGCCAGCATTTTCCAGCAAATAGCATCATATCTCTTCTCATACACTACATTAGACCAGTGTTTCTTAAGCCCAGCCCTGGAGTAACCTGAAAATCAGCAGCTTAAAAATGATAAAGTCTTAACTGTGTTAGGTGACTTAGCGGAGGAACAACAAAATGTGCTGGGAAGTGGTACTCCAGGACCAGGATTGATGTCACCATAAAAGCCTTGCAGAGTTTGCTAAAATATTACTCGAAAATGCTAAGTGCATATTGTAGGTTTTAAAACTGAAAAATTATTGTTTTCTTTAATTTTTCTAAAACAAAAAAAACCCAATCATTTTATGTGCTGTTAAAGGTGCAAGAGAGTAATTTTTTTCAGTCAGCACATTATACTGTATGTCAAAAATCTACACAAAATTGTTGAAACGCAAAATAATATTGGAAATCAAATATAACTTATAGAAGTGTAAATGTTGCGATTGTATAAATATTTAACTCCTTATATTTGCCAACAGAAATCATGCTAGTTGTTAAATAGAGTTCGGTTGTTTGCAGTTGTTTGCAAATGTCACATGATCTTAGTATATATAAACCTGGCACTGGAGTTTAAATGCCTTATAGTTACAGAACATATCTAAACAAATATACTGTAGTATCCTGAAGATCAAATTGCTATCAAATCCCACACTGCTCATTACCCTAAAAGCACCATCCCTACAGGGAACCATGTGGGCGATAGCATCTTGGCAATAATTAGCACTGGCCTCTTAATTACTTGTCTGACTAATGCCTTCCTTACACGGTCATTGACATTCTACCTTCTGTCTCCTGAGTTATATTTAATGTTGTTCCATGGGATGTTCAAAGTTTGGGATGCATTTTTATTAACAGACTATGATTAATAGTTTTGTAGAACTTTGTGCGAAAATTGGTTTCTTAGCTCCTAGGTCTTTGTGATGCTTTTTAGACGTTAGATTTAGACATAGACTTCAACAGGTGTTTTTATATTAAGATCATGTAACACTTTATTAAATATAGGCAGACTCAATATGTAACTAATTATGTGACTACATAATAAAAACCTTTCACAGGTTTCAGCACTACTTGTCCAATCATAACATTTAGATTTGTATAGCATATTATATATTATATACTATATGTAACTAGTACAGTGTAGGCTATTTTGTGTAGAATCACATATAAACCTGATTCCAAAAAAGTTGGGACACTTTACAAATTGTGAATAAAAAAGGAATGCAATAATTTACAAATCTCATAAACTTATATTTTATTCACAATAGAATATAGATAACATATCAAATGTTGAAAGTGAGACATGTCATGCCAAATATTGGCTCATTTTGGATTTCCTGAGAGCTACACATTCCAAAAAAGTTGGGACAGGTAGCAATAAGAGGCCAGAAAAGTTAAATGTACATATAAGGAACAGCTGGAGGACCAATTTGCAACTTATTAGGTCAATTGGCAACATGATTGGGTATAAAAAGAGCCTCTCAGAGTGGCAGTGTCTCTCAGAAGTCAAGATGGGCAGAGGATCACCAATTCCCCCAATGCTGCGGCGAAAAATAATGGAGCAATATCAGAAAGGAGTTTCTCAAAGAAAAATTGCAAAGAGTTTGAAGTTATCATCATCTACAGTGCATAATATCATCCAAAGTTTCAGAGAATCTGGAACAATCTCTGTGCGTAAGGGTCAAGGCCGGAAAACCATACTGGATGCCCGTGATCTTCGGGCCCTTAGACGGCACTGTATCACATACAGGAATGCTACTGTAATGGAAATCACAACATGGGCTCAGGAATACTTCCAGAAAACATTGTCGGTGAACACAATCCACCGTGCCATTCGCCGTTGCCGGCTAAAACTCTATAGGTCAAAAAAGAAGCCATATCTAAACATGATCCAGAAGCATTTGGGTCAAAGCTCATTTAAAATGGACTGTGTCAAAGTGGAAAACTGTTCTGTGGTCAGACGAATCAAAATTTTAAGTTCTTTTTGGAAAACTGGGACGCCATGTCATCCGGACTAAAGAGGACAAGGACAACCCAAGTTGTTATCAGCGCTCAGTTCAGAAGCCTGCATCTCTGATGGTATGGGATTGCATGAGTGCGTGTGGCATGGGCAGCTTACACATCTGGAAAGGCACCATCAATGCTGAAAGGTATATCCAAGTTCTAGAACAACATATGCTCCCATCCAGACGTCGTCTCTTTCAGGGAAGACCTTGCATTTTCCAACATGACAATGCCAGACCACATACTGCATCAATTACAACATCATGGCTGCGTAGAAGAAGGATCCGGGTACTGAAATGGCCAGCCTGCAGTCCAGATCTTTCACCCATAGAAAACATTTGGCGCATCATAAAGAGGAAGATGCGACAAAGAAGACCTAAGACAGTTGAGCAACTAGAAGCCTGTATTAGACAAGAATGGGACAACATTCCTATTCCTAAACTTGAGCAACTTGTCTCCTCAGTCCCCAGACGTTTGCAGACTGTTATAAAAAGAAGAGGGGATGCCACACAGTGGTAAACATGGCCTTGTCCCAACTTTTTTGAGATGTGTTGATGCCATGAAATTTAAAATCAACTTATTTTCCCCTTAAAATGATCCATTTTCTCAGTTTAAACATTTGATATGTCATCTATGTTGTATTCTGAATAAAATATTGAAATTTGAAAATTCCACATCATTGCATTCTGTTTTTATTCACAATTTGTACAGTGTCCCAACGTTTTTGGAATCGGGTTTGTAGAATCCTCATTAAATTTCACTTGCAGGTTGTAACACCACAAAATAAGGAAAAGTTCATGGGGCATGTATACTTACACAGTATTAATACTAAAGGTGCATGCAGTGGCTATAGTGATGCACTAGAGGCCAGCACTGTGGATGGCATTTTACTGGCAGCTCAGAATGTTATTAAAGCTTTCTGAAAGGAGCAAGGTCCCTTTTGTCAGCTATGCTCCCCTAAGAGCCTATAATGCTTCCCTAAGAGCTATGCTCCCCTAAGAGCCCATAATACGGGTCTACTGTGTGACCAGATGACTGAGAGGACACAGCAGGGTCCTGCTCACAATTAAGTCATCCAATTTTGTAGCCAATCAAGTGATTTTACATTGTTCAATGAATATGACTAAAGTTTTATTAGTGCTGTTTTTAACTTTTGTTCTTCTGTATATGATAGATATTTCTGGTAAGAGAACAATAAAGCTCTGTCTTCAAAAGGAGACACCACATCTCCCTACAAGATCTCAGTTTGTAGCCTGCTTTTGTAAAATTGTATTACATTAAATAATCAAATATATTACATTAATGATCAAACATGCTTTATGCTATATTTGTAATGACTTGTGTTATTTGGTCTTGAAATTGATTTTATTGAATCATGCAACAAAGACCACAGTAGTGATTTTCTATCTTAGGTAATACGATGCTGTTCATTTTGATTCATTTATTTAAATTACCTTATTCATGTTTATTTCAGTCTCTTGGAGGCCAGTGTAGTATTTAAGCTTGAACTTAAACTTACTAATAACATGTTGACTTTCAAATATATGTCCAATAATCATGGCACATCTCCTTACTCACAAACTCAGACCATTCATTCATTCATTCATTGTCTACCGCTTATCCGATCTATTCTCGGGTCACGTGGACCCTTTGCCTCAGGCATCTCAGGCATCATTGGGCATCAAGGCAGGATACACCCTGGACGGAGTGCCAACCCATCGCAGGGCAAACACACACTCTCATTCACTCACACAATCACACTCTACGGACAATTTAGGGATGCCAATCTACCTACAATGCATGTGTTTGGACTGGGGGAGGAAACCGGAGTGCCCGGAGAAGACCCCTGAGGCACGAGGAGAACATGCAAACTCCACACACACATGGCGGCGTGCTAACCACCAAGCCACCATGCCCCCCAACTCAGACCATACTTATTTTAAAATGTCAAAATGTACACTCAAAAACAAAGAATCACTGATCACAGAGCCACTTAACAAGCATATTTGCAGTTTGCTAGCATGTGCTTCCAGCAATGTGCTGTACTGTATTTTTTGTTAAAAGGTGGTGCCTTTGAAGGTTGATGTTTGATGTTCTCTCTTTACCCTTTTGTTTTAAAGTACATGTCTAGATATGTTGACAGTAGACCCTGTGAGTTTTATACTTTTATCTTGGGCTTATTGTGCCTGACTGGCTTTTAATAGGCTCTAAAGTATGTTTCTTGCCACAGGCAGGGTACACAGAATTGTCTCAGAGCATGCCTGTGAATTACCAGTAACCTCTGCTCGCAGAGAAGGCTTTGTCACCTCGGATGATGGAACAAACTCTACTCCATACATTTTAGTAGGTTGTTTCATGATCCCTAACTCAATATATTTTTCTGCTCAGCAAATATCACAGTGATGTTAGAGTGTATAATTTAAGCATTTGATGACATTCTTTGTTTCTGTTCTATGTACTGAGTTGCCAGTTTATTAGATATACCTTGATTGAAGAGAAAAATGTCACAAAATGGACATGTTGATGGACATAAAATCTCACCAAACCGAAAAGCAATAATTTCATGTAATCCTGCAGGTTCATATAGATATAATAACTAAACTTGTTACTTACATATTTATATACCTTTAAGAGGTTAGTTAGATGTAATTAAAATAATTATTTTACGATTTTATTGTTTACATTCCTTTACCCAGAATTCTTTATTTGTTTGTATTTACATTGTCACAGGAAGAGGGAAAAATTCAGGATGGTGATACCTACATGTACGTGTGCCACCCTAAGGACATTCTCACAACAAGCCAAAGTTATCCATCAGGGATACATGCTCCAACAAGAGTTATGTCTTTCAACCAGAAGGTGATGTGTAACCATGAAAATAGGGAAAGGGAGAGTAAAGCCTATGAGATTTCAAAAACCTTTAGATGGATCAATCACGAACAGGACTGCAAGGATGATCAGTTTGTTCCCTCTTGTCTGCTGACTAATATACAAATGCATAAAATAGCATCTACCAGGACACAAGACAAGGCAACACAGACTGCAGGTTTTTCCAGTTTGACTTCTCAAGATGCCTCAGTGCAGTGTTGCCTTTTGAAAGCAGCTGAGATGAGTATGTTCACTAAGCCCACAACTCATGTTCACCACAGTAGAACACACAAAGCTCCTGCCAGTAGGAGGCAGACTTGTCACAGAAGTGAAAATCCTGATCATAATAAGTTTACTCTGACGAAAATCCCAAAGAAGTGGAACAGCTCCTGGATAATGACAAAAAGGGAGCCCACAAAGCAAAGTCCAAAGACAATTAAAGGGCATGAAAGTTTGAGCAACTCTGAGAGCCAGACATGCGTGAAAAAACAACCATTACTGCACTTCTCTCACACAAGAGCCTCAGGTATTAATAACCAACTGATTCCAATACCACATAAAATACAGATTTCTCAAACTATTTTTATGTTTATTGTTAACCGGATCTCAGTGAGGCATGGTAATCTCTTGGCAATCTCAGTAATTGGAGCATAGCTACAGTATATGAAGTTTTGTAGCTTATAACAGACATACTTTGCTTTTGTAGAGCTAAAAGAGCAGCCATCAAAGAACATGGTGTTCAGAGGAGAAAGGTGTGAAGGTCATGAAGAGGAGAGTGTGAATCAAAACCCCACTGTGAACTCCAGCTGCACAGAGGAACACAACAATGCCTTCACTGCCGAAACAGGTGGAGACAGGGTATCTGAGGGAAATGGAAATCTTAAAGAAATTGCTGATATTCTGCTCATGATGAAGCAGAAGAATAAGTATCCATAAAACGTGAGAAAGCTGACTCATACTGTTTTGTATGTTGAAAGTTAGTGTCTGTTAATAAAAAGAAACTTTATAGATGTATGTTTCACACTGGCTTTCTTTTTGGACAGTTGAATTACAGTACTATACACTTTATTGTTTAAATATTCAAATGTCATGAATATTTATTTTCATAGAATAGAAATCTAGCAAAACATTTAGAGCAACAATAATCAAATGAACACTATACACATATTTATATTCACTAGTGTTTCATTGATCATAAAAACACTGATAATAGTAATAAAAGTACTAATTTTACATAGAAAACACACACACACACATACACACACACACACACACACACACACACACACACACAAGATAGATTAGATCTCTCTCCTGAAAGTAATACAATGACTTGACTTCAAAGCCTTCCCCAGTGTTAAATACATTCTAAAACATGACATCCTAACATCTGGTCAATGAAACTCTGTCAAATAAACTGGCATTAATATACTTTCCTGAAGCATTCTCTCCCTCACTGCAATAATCAGAATTGGTATGAGCATAACTGATAAAAACCTGACTGTAGTAACCGTTCTATAGTATGCTTCTCCCTTTGGGAAACTCAGCATACTTCAGTGTTAAACATTAAACACAATTATGTTATCTGTTTGTGCTAACAGTGAACAAACACATATTACACATTCAACAGTAAGAGCATTAAAATGAGCTTGTGTTAGTGTGCTTGATATTGTTGCTTTTACAATACCCATCAACTGCTTTGTTACACATATAGCCACAATATGTCTGCTTGGCACTTTTCTATGTGTACCAGACTATCAAGGTGTTTACTCACGGCAGTACAATATAAACATAACATTGGATATTACACTACTCGTCAAAACATATTCCACTCTGTTACATGGACAAGAGCAATGAGATGCAAAGCCATTTGTACACAAGGCTGTGAAGGAAGACTAAATAAAATTCAATCAAATAATAAAGGTAAACATGGGTTTGGGTTGAGTACAGATATGAAAAACAGACTAAGGTGGTCATAACACACTATAAAAGAACGTAAAAATGTTTGGTCTATCTGAAATAGACACAAAATTTGAACAAATCAGTTCTCAGCTCCAAATAAAATTTTGTGATAAAAGAGCTGCTCGGGGAAACAGCAAAATCCAGGTTACCACCCATGAGTGGTATGCTACAAAATTTAAACTATTCAACTATTTAACAGAATGTTGTTTACAGAAATGAACTGAACACTGTGGTGAGAACAAGTTGCCAATGCCAAAGCCTAGCATCTTCACAAAAACATAAGACTACCATAGTCGACTGACAGTTGTTCTGTACAGCAAACACCTCATTTTACCTTAGTGAGCACAGAAAACATTGTGTAATATCTGTCAGTTTACTGTCAGTATTTGTGAGCACTGCAGTATCCAACTCAAATACTTTTAAATGACATCTCACCAAAGCAGGTGTAGCACTGTTTTTGTTTTTGTATGTTTGGATATGTCAATTCCATTTTCCCTTTAAAGTGGAGTGCAGTATTTGTAAGATGCAGCCTGACTGCTACAGATGGGCCTGATGTCATGGTGGGGTGAAGCTGAAAAGCGATTCCTTTTCTACTCTCTTCATGCCGCGTGCAGAGCTGAGAGAGGATCTACTGGGTGTTCTTTGAACTTTCACCTGAGGTTTACTCCACGTCTGAACCATCATTATCTGACAGGTGATAATTTGATCCCTTAACCCGGATGTATTCCACCTGCCGGCCCTCATCTGAGTCTGATGCACCACAAGAGCACAGGCGGCTTTCAAATAGCGACTCGATCTCCTCTAGCCGGCGGCCTTTCGTCTCAGGGAGACATCCGTAAACGAAGAAGAAGCCCAGCAGTGCCAGGCTCGAGTACAGAAAGAATGCACCTAGAAGATAACAGAGAAATCTCACTCCAAACTTCGATAGCAATCAGACCTATAAGAGCAAACTGAAATGCAGATAATTTACATATGGTTTAATCTCTTCTTTTAGGCTCAAATAACTTTTTAGTATCTAATATATGACACAAAATGAATATTTAAATAACAGTATTTCTTTTCGATTTTTAATTGTAATTTTATTCTTAATGGATTATCCATAATAAATGGAATAACAATTTTGTCTTTTTTGCAGGCAAAGTATTTTCTGATTGTTATTTATGCAGGGCTGCATATGCTTGACAGTGTGCCCTGTTTGCAAAACCTAAACTAATACCTCATATGTGAAAGCAAACATGGCCTGATAGCCTTTTTTTTTATTATTTATTAAGAATTATAATTGTACCATAGTAGGTGAGGTATTGGGCTATGTGTAGAAAGGTCAGAGACACTAGCACGTTGAATGTCCAGTTCACTCCAGCTGAGCAGGCATTGCCTGTGCTCCTTGCCCACAGTGGGTAAATCTCTGAATTAATGGTCCATGGCATTGGGCCCAGTCCTGAAAGACATGCTTTTGTTAAGGATTTAACCTAAAAGTCATAAAAAAAGTATGTTTATCTAAACAACCAAAATGAAACCAAGGACAAACTGTTGGGAGAAAATCAACTTATACATATAAGTATTTAAATGTCAGTTTAAATTAATCCAACATGGGCCATTAGTAGTTCAAATCAATTGGTCAGACCTCTTACCTGGAGCAAAGAAAGCCAAGTAAAGAATAAGACCCAGGAGAACCAGCCAAGAGTAGGAAGTTGGGCAGAAATTATAAGCCCATAAACTGTTGGAGCTGGAGTTGGAGCACCTGCAGCACAGTAAACAGAGATATCAACTTGCAAACTGCAAGGTAACCATGAGATACTGCGACACTCTGACAGAAAAGAAAAAATGAGTCACGTCTTGCTTAAAAAGAAAGGGGTAATGTGACATCCAGCATGATCTAATGTCACTTTTGCGTGCTGCTGAGCTTTAGTGGAAAATCTCAACATGCAAAGGCGAACTCACGCTCACACACTCAGATGCCGATTATGACTCACCTGCCCCACGCTGCTCTCTCTGTGGAGGCCTGATTGACTGGCACACAGGAGGAAGCGAACACAGCAGTGCTGTTTTGCTGGTAGCAAAAGCCACAGCCTGGATCCAGCATACACAGTTCACAGGACCTGGCGCAAAAGTGAGCACACGCAAGTCTGCTTTTAGTACGGAAACTTTGATCTGGAAATTGTGAAAGTGAAAAAAATGCTATCTTAATTTTGACTTGATAACTCATTATTTTAAGGTATTATGTTGTTATTTTGACTTAATAACTTGTTGTGAACTTTGCACATTAGGTTCTACTTATGTCAGCCAAGAGCAGGAATCAGAGGGTACAGTGCACACACAGGCTGAGACAATTAGAGGTTGGGTTTTTCCCAACATCACCTGGTAGTTTTTAAAGACTAGGTGATGTTTTTCTAATCTATCAAATTTTGGTGAATACCACTACAAATTTAAAAGATTTTATAAGGGAACAATATACATATGTATATGTAAGGAAGACATAGAGCAGAGAGTGGACTGAACATAACGAGAAAGCAGGCTAGCGCAGATTGGCTTGTTTTTGTGATGACAGCACAGCCACTCAGCGACCATTACGGAGTAATGAACTAGTGTTGTTCCAGCAGCTGGGTGGTCTGAGAGTAAATTGGGACAGAAAGAGCAGCTACTCTCTCCATCTCTCTCTCCCTCTCCCTCCCTCTCTCCCTCTCTCTCTCTCTAAGATGGCATGGCTTCAGGTTGCAGGGTCACATGCATCAGAGGCCCTATTACAACAGCATTAACCAAACAACAGAGACCAAAGGAAGCACATTGGCCATGTTTGATCTTTACTACACACAGGGAAGTCCATTAACACAATAATTTACAGCCACCACAGACCCAAAGGCAAGATCCTGTTTTGTTCATCTTGGGTTCTTAAAGTAAATGGCTGATTTAGCAAAACACATCAAATTTCGAATGTCCCGTTTCAGGATTGGACAGTTGATTAACCTGCACATGGGGCTTTTTTTTTTTTTGAGTCATAAATAATTCATAAACCATGATTGGGCACTAGACTAGCCCATTTCAGCCAGCAATCTCTGTGCAGCACCAGCACACCTGATGCCACTTGTCAGCTAATCAACCCTTGATTAGATGATTCAGTTGTGTTGTAAGGAGATTAATGAAAAATCCATGCAATAAGAACAGTTGTTTTTAGTCAATGTGAATTTTGAGAGCCAATAAATCATCTAATTATTGGTAATTTGCACACTATAAATGGCAAGACATTATATATCCGGAGAAAGTAAAATGGGAACTTTCGCTTTGACTTGAAACTGGTTTCTCCTCCCACAGCAAGGCTATACTCATAAACCTTCCAGTTACATAAAATTCTTTACAAAGGTCGGAATATGTACCTAATGTGACTGAATGGTGAGAAGAGTTAGCCAATAATACTTAACAAATCAGTTTATATATATATATATATATATATATATATATATATATATATATATATATATATATATATATATATATATATATATATATATATATGCCACTGTATAGACAATTTGAACTGATCATTTTGTTTTATAGTGATACTTTATGTTACCAGTTATGACTCTGAAGAGATGAGACACATCTGTTTTGAACTTGAAGCAAAGCTAATCATCTTTATACATCCCTCATTCCTTTTCAACTTTTCTTTAAACAGAAATGTTTTCAGTTGGAAACATAATCAGACCAGATAAGGAAAATAAAATGAAAAGTCTGTGAAAATTTTCTGACATAACATCTCTGATCTGATAAGCTCCCTTTAGCAAAATAGTTTACAGAAAGGCATGGTTACACAGCAACAGAGGATCTGCTACATGCAGTTGAATTACGAAAACTCACTGGTTCATATAGAAAAACTAGACTTGTTGGACTATGTGCAATACTAATATTGGGCTGCTGAAATACTTTCCATCTGAACTCTGAATCACCAGCCCACAACCCCTTTCCTAGAGCCTTTATAATCTAGATAATATGCAGCATAATTACTGGAGCATTAAGTTGAGGAGGACTAGAAGGACACACCCAGCATGTACTATACTCACAGATATGTGAAGCAGCTGGTGTTGGCCAGAGCATGGTCAGCATTGTGAAGAGTGACAGGGGGAGAGTGCTGAGCAGAGAGCAGGAACCCAACAGCCAGGAGACACAGACTCAAACAAGTCCCTTCTCACACAGAAGGAAGGAGAGTAATATTAACACAATAAGTAGAGTCAAACATGGTACAGGTATTATAGATTAAAAAGCTGTTCCCATGAACTATAATCACACATTTATAAATATACAGTAAATGCATAAAATGACTTAAAAAAAATCACAATACACCTATCCAAACTATGGTGTCTGCATGATGGTATATCAAATGCTCATGAAAACGGATCCTTAATTTTAGCTCGATCACAAAAGTTATCCAATTAATTGAATGTAGCTTCAAACACCAGGTGTTCACTTAACCTTAATCACTTGCAGGAAGATGCAGAACATTTTCTTTTCTGTAAAAAGTCATTCTTTCTCCTCACTCCTTGTCTCCTAGCTAGTCACCAAGGGTTACTGTTTGCACAGTTGCTTGGCAATATTTCACATTTTTTTAAAATTACTGCATAGTCTCTAAGCCACCGATAAAACAGTGAAAAAAAGGAGGTGAGACAGGCTATACATACTCACCAACAAAGCTGCCAAGAGTCAGTTTCCTTCTCCCCACTTTTTCCACCATCCACACACCCAGCAGAGTGAACAGAAAGTTAGTAAAGGCGGTCAGGGAGGACAGCCAGATTGCCAGTTTATCATCCTGCACTCCAGACATCTGCAAAATGGTGGCACTGTAGTACCTGCCGAAAGGGGAACGTGGAATTCTAAACAAAATACTAACATAGTAATTCACTGCAAAATGGCTCGTGTCAATAACACCCCAGGAGGTCTAAAGAATCAGAGAAGTGTCAGATTAGTAATAATTACATTGATAAACATTTGATACATGTGTTTGTGTTTTGGTTAAAGAAAGTTAACAGTTAATACCATAAATTACAGTAATTACTGGCAAGTGTTTCATAAATTCCAAAAACTTACAATGATATACAAAACAAAGCTCTATCCACTTAATGTTTAAGCAAACTCTAAATATGTTTCCTGTGTTAATCACCATGCACACACTGTAAATGTCAAAATGTAATTTAAAAGTATCATGTTGTCATGACTAAAGTTTGATATCAAAATGACATTTTAAGTGATTACATACCTTTATGCACTTTAATCCTTTTGAGATACTTACAGAATGATGGTCTGATTTTGTCTTAATCTTTTTCTCATATTTAACATTTATTTGAGAAAAAGGAAAAATTCTTTTTCATATATTTACTGAGGAACATTTAAAAACATTTTATGAATAGATATGAATAAATTCCAAACATAAAACATTCAAAATCTCACTCAGAAAAATTCTGTCTTATCACCAGGACTAAATTTCCAAGAGAGAAAGCACCTCTGAAACGTTCACAAAATGACTCTACAGATAGTAATTGCAAACTTTCAGTTCAATTGCATTGCATTGATTATATTTTGCATTCTCTCTTGGTCCTGCAATTATTAATTTGAATTGTTTATGCACTCTGGATTGAAATTGTCCTTTTGTTACTGATTGTTTTTGCAATTAGGTTGAAATTGTCTTTTTATAACAACCTAGACCACTCTACCACTTTTGCAAACTAGCGTTTGACTCTTGTCTTTCAAATTCTGATTACTTGCCGATGTGCTAGACGTGATAAGAGCAACTGCCAAATAACTACATGTAATGAAAGCAGAAATAAACATGTAAAAAATGATTTCAGGCAAGCTGGCCACTATATTAGAAATATCTTTACACCTGCTTATTCATGCAATCAGCCAATCATGTGGCAGCAGAAAGTGGGAAGTTAAAGAATGGGAAAGCTTTAGATGATGTTTTTCTAGTCTTTAACTTTCCAGTTTGCTTAGTCTGTGTCCACTGAAGCTGCAGATTCCTCTTTTTGGCTGACAAAAGTGTGCTATGGTTAGGTCATCTGCTATGTGTTATGTTTTGAGATGCTCTGAGTGGTTATTTGGTTTATTGTAGCCTTCCTGTCTGCCACTTTACCTCTGATTGCTATTGTGAAGGAATTTTTCAAAAAAATGCTATTTTCTAGATGTTTTTTTCTAGATGTGTGCTATTTTCTTTTTTCAACATTCTATGTAAACTCTTGAAAGTGTTGTGTGTGAAAATTCAGCAAATTCTGAAATGCTCAAACCAGCCTATCTGGCACCAAAACCATGCCATAATGAAAGTCATTGAGCTCTCTAAACATTCCCCATTCTGATGTTTGATGAACATTAACTGAAGCTCTTGACCTGCATCTATATAATCTAATGCACTGCCCTGCTGCCAAATGATTGGCTGATTGGATAATTACTTCAATTAGCAGTTGTACAGGTGTTAAATGGTTAGCTAAGAAACCAATATATAGGTGACTAAAACAGTAAGCAAAGCATAGTCTGTCTCACAAATGAGGAACAAAAGCTTATTTATAATGAGTGTTTGTTCTCAGTGGTGTTCCCCATTTTTCAAATCAATCAGAGACACTCATCCATCCTCATGATTTAAAGTACTCACTTCATGTTGAGCATACAGACTAAACTGATTGCCCTTCAAAACTAACAGCATATTAACATCCAACAGAGACAGGCAGAAAAGTCTATCTGATGCTCCCATAGTCTACAGCAGGCACAGCACACACACACACACACACACACACACACACACACACACACATATATCTCTCCCAGTGTACATGCCTTCATGTTAAGGTTAAGTGACCATTCATACTAAAATACTGAATATACTTAAATATTAATTATATTATTGCTTTCAGCTGCTCCCTGTTTGGGGTCGCCACAGCGGACCAACTGGTCCGCACAACAACTTTGCAAATGTTTTACGCTAGATGCCCTTCCTGACGCAACCCTCCCATTTTTCCAGGCTTGGGACCAGCACTGCATCCAGTGGCTGGGGTTTGGGCATTGGCTGGGAATCAAACCCGGGCCGTCCACATGATAGGCGAGAAACCTACCACTGAGCCACCAATGCCCAACATACTTAAATGTTAATTATATTACTTAATATTAGTATACATTTTTAGTTATATTAGTATTTTGGTCTATTTTGAAGGATCCAATACTTAATTGAGTAATCTTTTTAATCTTGTCCAGGTAAAATTTATATTTCATATATTTCATTCAGTTCTCCAAACAGACCTGCTGCATTTGCAAATAACAAACATTTTTTTTGTGTCAAAATTGTCAATATTGTCAATTGACAATAATTGCCAATATATAAGTCCTAATGTCACACAAAGAAAGTTCCTTGTATTTAGAATGTATTTAAGCAGCTACTTAAGTTAGTTTTTTGGGTTTCTTATTTGAAAATATTAAAATGCCCTGTATAGATCTTATTCATCCAAGATTGTCAGATTATTCCTCCAAGGTTGTCCGTGTCCAAGACAGAGTTTTTTAATTTAAAACACAAGCAGTTGCTTCAAAGCCTGGACATCTGGGAAAGAAAATGCAAACTCATTTTTTTTGCTGTATTACAATTGAACATAAAAGCCAGACACACTTCACAAAGAAAAGACTAGTACAAACATACACATATTAATGACAGAAACACTTAAAAGGCATTTTGTATTTTTCCAATATATTGCTGCATGAATACCCCTAGTTGTGATTTCACATTAATCACTGAACATTTGGTTTAACAGTATGACCCTCATTATTTGGCAGGTTATAAAACAGCACTTGCTTCATCACACCTATTCATTTTTCTTTGCAGTAGTTAATTTTGCACACAATATATTGTAGTCATTAGATCCTATGATGGCTATTGAAGCCATAAAATCATTGTGTTTGGGGATGTAGATTATTAATAATGCTATTCATTTTCTGTTTTGGGTTGTGGAAAAAGATATTAGCTTTTAAAAAAATATTTATTTCTTCATTCATTCATTTATATATTTAATTTGTAATTTGATTAATACTTCCATAAAGAAAACGTGCCAGTGCTAACTTCTCCAATGTACTCCATGTAAAAAAACATACTCCTGGCAAAAAAATGTTAATATTTAAATGTATTTAATTTTGGCCTCATACTGTAGTCCATAGTTTTTGAGTCAATCATATATTTCAGCATGACAAATTACGGTTATACAGTGGTACCAAGCATGTGCAACTATATGAGTATTAGAGCTTAAGTCCGTAGTTACATCTGAGGTCTTAATACCAGTGTGTGAAATCTTGGTAGTAAATCCTTTGAATATGACCCTAAGAGATTTATCCAAGCCCTTTCTCAAAATAAACTATTGTCAGGAAATAAGTCCTCACAAATCATCTTCAACCAGACCCTTAAACAAAGTGCATACTAACTGATATGATAGTTTAAAGACATACATTAATAGACATACATTTTGTTCTGTGTTTGTCTCTCATTTTGATATTTTGTCCATCAGTTATCTAACACTATCTGACAAATTACAGAGTGTGCTTCACAGCTACTTTTAGACATTTTTGAAATTTTCTGTTGCTCAGCATGTGATATCAAATTGCTTAGCATTGTGCAACATTGTCTTGTTAATTACATATCTTACAGTAATTGCAGCATGACAGCTTTGTTGGACATGCTTGGCATGTTGGTTTTGGTAAAATGTTCAAAGCAAACAGATTGAGGGGGGAAAAGTGGCGAGAGGAGGAAGAGGAGGAAGATGAGGTCATGGATCTCTAGACATACTCTTAGGTATATACTCAGACATTTTCAGGCAAAAATATAACACTTATTTAGACCTTAATTATAACTTTTGAGTTATTGTTTGTGGTTTGAAATCCCTTTCATGTTATCAGAATGTTTTAAGCAAAAAAAAACACCAACTTATGATGCAATAATGCTGCTTTAACAGGCATAAAATGCCACATATGCAGCCTAGAAATCATAGTTTTATAGCACACAGATGTAATAAAACTGCACTTGCACTATACAATATGAGTCCACATTTGGAGCTTTATAATGTTACAAGCAATTAGAAAAGTTGTCTGATTTAGACCTCCTTCCTTTGATTTATAGCTTCCTCTATAGCGAAGCTCTGATTCAGAGAACAGTGGCTTTAAATACATCTCCTTTGGGTTTCCTCTCAAGCTTCATGCTGTGTGCCGTAGATGGAGAATGAGCTTGATTAGGTGAGAAACCATAGTTTAAACATGTCTGCACTTAGAGTCGCTCCCGCTGCTGCGGCTGCTGCTGCTAAATTATCAGGAAACAGCAGCCTCAAGCAATCGCGCCAAGTTCTTTGCTCTATGATTAATGAACCAAATGAAGCTGTGAAGAATATAGTGGTGGATCATTTAAAATATCTTTGACATAGTCATTCGCACGATTTTGAGTTCAATTTAGAATACTGAAAGCCAGCAAAGCATTTAACCCTCAGTTGCTCAACTGTGCGTCACAAAAGATAACACCCTGTCTCTCTGAGTGGAAACACATGCAATCAACAAGTAAAGAAAAACCAAACTGGACCCTGAACTGCAAGTTGTTATTTTAAATTCTTCTTCTTCTTTTCCCTTCAGGGTCGCCACAGCAAATCATCTCTCTCCACCTATCCCTAATTCCTGCATCCTCAACACTTGCACCCACTAGCTTCATATCCTCGTTAATTCCATCCATATACCTCCTCTTTGGCCTTCCTCTTTGCCTCCTGCCTGGCAGCTCCATGTCCAACATTCTCCTACCAATATACTCACTCTCCCTCCTCTGAACATGTCCAAACCATCTTAATCTGGCCTCCCTAACTTTGTCCCCCAAACGTCCAACATGAGCTGTCCCTCTGATATACTCGTTCCTAATCCTGTCCAATCTTGTCACTCCATTTACATTTACATTTACATTTACATTTCTGGCATTTAGCAGACGCCCTTATCCAGAGCGACTTACATTTTTCATCTCATTTTTTTTTTATACAACTGAGCATTTTTGGGGTTAAGGGCCTTGCTCAGGGACCCAGTAGTTGCAGCTTGGTGGACCTGGGATTCGATCACACAACCTTCCGATCAGTAGTCCAATGCCTTAACCACTAAGCTACCACATCCCCAAAGAGAACCTCCCAAAGAGAACTGTCACTCCCAAAGAGAACCTCAACATCTTCAGCTCTGCTACCTCTAGCTCTGACTCCTGTCTCTTCCTCAGTGACACTGTCTCTAAACCATACAGCATGGCCGGTCTCACCACTGTCCTGTACACCTTCCCCTTGATTCTCGCTGATATTTTTCTATCACACAGAACTCCTGACACCTTTCTCCACCCATTCCAACCTGCCTGCACTTGCTTCTTTACCTCTTTCCCACACTCTCCATTACTCTGTACTGTTGACCCCAAGTACTTAAACTCCTGTACCTTCTTCACCTCTTCATCCTGTAACCTTACTGTTCCACTTCCCTCCCTCTCATTCACACACATGTACTCAGTCTTACTACGACTGACTTTCATTCCTCTTCTCTCCAGCGCAAACCTCCACCTCTCCAGGTTTTCCTCCACCTGCTCCCTTATCTCACTACAGATCACAATGTCATCTGCAAACATCATTGTCCAAGGAGACTCCTGTCTGACCTCCTCTGATAACTGGTCCATCACTATAGCAAACAGGAAGGGGCTCAGAGCCGATCCCTGATGCAGTCCCACCTCCACTTTGAACTCCTCTGTCTGAACTACAGAACACCTCACCACTGTCCTGCTCCTCTCATACATGTCCTGCACCACTCTGACATACTTCTCTGCTACCCCTGACTTCCTCATACAGTACCACAGCTCTTCTCTTGGCACCCTGTCATACGCTTTCTCCAAGTCTACAAACACACAGTGCAACTCCCTCTGACCATCCCTGTACTTCTCCATCAAAATTCTCAGAGCAAAAATTGCATCTGTTGTGCTCTTTCTGGGCATGAAGCCATACTGCTACTCACAAATTTCCACTACCTTCCTTAACCAAGCTTCCACTACTCTTTCCCATAGCTTCATTGTATGGCTCATCAACTTTATCCCCCTATAGTTGCTGCAACTCTGCACGTCACCCTTATTCTTAAAGAACACACTTCTCCATTCCTCAGGCATCCTCTCACTTTCTAAAACCCTGTTAAACAAACTAGTTAAAAATTCCACTGCTGTCTCTCCTAGACACTTCCAGACCTCCACCGGGATGTCGTCAGGACCAACTGCCTTTCCACTTTTCATCCTCTTCAAAGCCTTCCTGACTTCATCCTTTCTAATCTTATCTACTTTCTGTTCCACAGAGTTCACTCCTTCTACTCTTTTTCCCTCTCATTTTCCTCATTCATCAGCTCCTCAAAGTACTCCTTCCATCTCCTCTGTACACTCTCCTCACTTGTGAGCACCCTTCCATCTCTATCCTTAATAACTCTAACTTGCTGCACATCCTTCCCATCTTTATCCCTCTGCCTAGCTAACCTGTACAAGTCCTTCTGTCCTTCTCTAGTGTCTAGCCTAGTGTACAACTTGTCATATGCCTTCTACTTGGCCTTAGACACCTCCCTCTTCACTCTGCGCTGTAACTCCTTGTATTCCTGTCTATTCTCTTCAGTCCTGTCCATGTCCCACTTCTTCTTGGCTAGCCTCTTCCTCTGGATACTATCCTGAACTTCCTCATTCCACCACCAAGTCTCCTTATCTTCTTTCCTCCTTCCAGATGACACACCCAGCACCTTTCTCCCTGTCTCCCTGATCACTTCTGCTGTAGTTTCCCAGTCATCTGGCAGCACTACCTGACCAACCAGAGGTCTGCCTCAACTTCCGTCTAAATTCCTCACAACATTCCTCCTTTTTCAGCTTCCACCACTTGGTTTTCTTCTCTATCTTTGACCTCTTCTTCTTACAGACCATAAAAGTCATCCTACACACCACCATCCTATGCTGTCTGGCTACACTCTCTCCCACAACCACTTTACAGTCACTAATCTCTTTCAGATTGCCTTTTCTACATAGGATGTAGTCTACCTGTGTTCTCCTACCTCCACTCTTGTAAGTCACTCTATGCTCCTCCCTCTTCTGAAAATAAGTGTTAACCATAGCCATGTCCATCCTCTTAGCAAAGTCCACTACCATCTGTCCTTCTAGGTTCCTTTCCTTAACTACAAACTTGCCCATCACCTCCTCATCACCTCTGTTCCCCTCACCAACATGTCCATTAAAATCCACTCCTATCACCACTCTCTCACCCATGGGAATATTCTCCATCACCTCATCTAATTCACTCCAGAATCTCTCTTTCTCCTCTAACTCACAACCTATCTGTGGGGCATAACCACTAACAACATTCAACATCACCCCTTCAATCTCCAACTTCAGACTCATCACCCTGTCTGACACTCTCTTCACCTCCAGAACATTCCTCACAAACTCCTCCTTCAGGACCACACCTACCCCATTTCTCTTACTATCCACACCATAATAAAACAGCTTGAATCCTGCTCCTATACTACGAGCCGTGCTACCCTTCCACCTGGTCTCCTGTACACACAGTATATCCACCTTCCTTCTCTCCATCATATCATACCTTTCCCTGTCATAGTACCAACATTCAGAGTTCCTATTCTCAGTCCTACACTCTTACCTTTCCTCTTCTCTCTCTGTCTGTGCACTCTCCTCACTCCTCTACTTCTTCGACCAACAGTAGCCCAATTTCCACCGGTGCCCTGTAGGTCAACGGTGCCGATGGCGGTCGTTGTTAACCCGGGCCTCGACCGATCCGGTATGAAATTCAGAGTACTGACGATTCGCATGGTTAAATTTGGCAATGTTTTACGCCGGATGCCCTTCCTGACACAACCCTCTCTATTTATCCGGGCTTGGGACCGGCACAGAAGTCACTGTACTGTGACCCCCATGGCTAGATTTTGTTATTTTAAATTCATTAGTTCAAAATCAAGCATTTTGGGCCGCAAAAAAAAAAAAAAAACCCGCCACAAAATCCTGGAGGGACTTAATAACAATATATTAAGTCAAAACTGTTAAAATATTAAGTGGAAATGACAACAAAGTGCTTCAAGGGTATTTTCTATTTGTAGTGCATAGCTTGCATAGAATGCCTCATGCCAGGGAGAAATAAGCATGAATAAATGAAAAATTGTTGGTAAAGATATCTTGCTGTGAGGATTGTTTTGTACTGAAAAATAATCAGCATCTAAAAATCACTAGCCAGAATACGACCCTCGCCCCAGTTGCTTCAATTAGTACAGCTGTTTGTGCTGCCTGTGGGAAGACAGAGCTCAGCTGTGTGTCTGAAGAGACCACTCACTGCTGCATGATCTGGAACAATCATTTCTTTATCTTTTGAACATAATTGCAAAATAATTTCAAACAATTTTCAAAATGTGGATTTCAGGCCATAAAAAAGGAAATGTCATTGCTCTGATATTAAACTGGTGCTGTTAAGGAAAGCAAAATAATTTCACATGCCTGCCAGACTAAATTAAATCCTGATGATACCACAGCACTGGTGAATTCTCTATTTCGATTGGTTAATTTTTTTTTAATGGATTAAGTTACTAAATATTAATCAGTAATTACATAATTACATTAATATTGTTAATAACATTTTTCTATGTTATTGTTTCTCTGGCAACAAGGCACATAGGTATTACTGTGGTGGACACATCACATAAACGAATTATAAAAAAGATATAGCTGTTGATATGGTGGTTGTTTGTTGGTGATATGGCGAAGTTTTTTTGACATGGCAAAGTATTCATGACAGAGGGTTTTATAGATTGTTAGTAACAATAATTCAAGAGAAAGGCAACGAGTGGCAGGCGAATAAATGACTGTCTCGGGCTGCTACAATGTAAATGGATACATGAACTTGATTCACTGATGTTCTCAAATATTAAATTAACTATCAACAGAAAAAAATATGACAGGAAGAATGCTTTGCTGCCAAGTGTTGGAGTAATAAGAGGAAAAGAAACATTTTGTGCTGTGTTGTTAGAGCCGCCTGAAGCAGTATCATCCTACCCAGTGAATGTGATTGTAAATCATCAAAGTGTTTTATTCTTTACATAACAAACTAATTTTTGGTGCTTTTTGTCTCCGGGTATATCTAATAAACTATACAGGTACCTGTAATGTAACAGAGTTAGAGAAAGATTATAAGCATACACCTGATGTAAATATACATGTGTATCAACTTTAGTTTAAGGTTGTTTAAGTACACAATTGTATCTTAAGAATTCTAAAATTTCTATTACTTCTGTAATATTCTCACCCAACAATATCACTTGGATTAACATCTGTGGATCAATATATGACTACTTATTTGAAAGTATATCTTCCATATAAAATGACACTCTACAATAAGTGGAAATTCTTCTGTTTAGTTAGAATGTACATCTAGCACCACTCAGAAAATTTTAGTGGATCAGCTTATGCAGAAGGAATCATCCTCACCATGTTACAGACTTATTATAAACTGGGAGATGTTTTTCTGTTTGAGTACTTATTTACAAAATGAATCAAAATGCCCATCACTACTAAACCCTCAATGTTGCCAGTAGGGTTAGACATCAGTGAAAAAGTGCTCCAAATACAGATATGCATGTGAAGCTGCCCTGTGGCATAATGACAGTTCTGTATTATACTAATTATAAAAGGAAACTAAATAAAGAATTATCTCTGCCAAACATTCATTTAATGTTTTTTCTAGGACATGCTGCACCGGTTTTGAGAGAACTGTGATTTGAGCAGTTTTCATAACTAATATTGTTTTCAGGTTTTGTTGTGGACTACTACAGAGCTGCTGATGTACACCATTTTATGATGCAGTTGTAGCCATGCTGTTAAAATATGGGCTGCAGCATAGATTGTAGTATAGGCTTGCAGGAAGTAGAAGCTCAACAGTTGAGTCAGTGGGTTATTGGTCAGAAGGTCAGAGGGTTAAAGCCCCAGCACCACCAAGCTGCCACTGTTGGGCTCATGAGCAAGGCTGTTAACTCTCTCCGCAGGTTGCTGTATCATGGTTGACCCAGTGCTCTGACCCCAACTTTCCTCACAATCCGGTATATGTGAATAAATGGATACCACTGTGCTGTAATGTATATGTGACAAATAATGGCTTCTTCTTCTGGTAAAATGTTTGGCTGGAGCATGGCAACAGTCATGGCAACTTTGTCAAAGTAAAAACAGAGAAAAAAACTCAAAGAGGCACAAATCAAACAGTGAATCTTTTCATGATTGAAAGTGTTGAACTGTAATGGTGGCTGTTGAATCTGACTTGAGATTTTGCAGCAGCTTCTAGATTTATTAAAAATCTTACTCCAACTCAAGAGAGTGTAAAGTAAAAAGGATAGACTGGAAAAAAGAGAAAGAAAATTACACCGCAGCTTTAAAAGCCCCAGACTGGTTCCTGAGGGTCAGGCAGCAGTGAGTACCAAGAATCAGTGGCGACCCTTGTCAAATCTCTCTGGAAAAAAACCCTCCCACTCTCTAATTGGCTCTGTCTCTGTCAGAGGCCCATAGGAAGATGATTAAAAGCTGGTTGAGGAAGAAGTGTGAAGAGTAATGAAGGAATACATTAGGACAGAGCCTTCAGCTTGACAGTGGGGGAAGGGAGCTAAGTGAAAATATGGCGATAAATCCCCTTTTTTGTTTTTTGATGTATGCTCAAAACTGTTTGGAGGATGGACAACTCCATAGTTGAGCCCTTTATTTGTGCCACACCCTAACCTGCAAACAAACCTGCTTTGCACATAGCATCACTACTAGCTAGACTGTAAGTACCACAGGAAGTCATGCAACTAGTGTGCAAAAAATGCACTTTTTTGGGTAAAAAAAGCAATGAATTATCAAGTAAGCTATACATTCTAAATGAAGCTGCACTGATGGCTAAAATATCATATAACAAATAAAGTTAGATTTCATAAATAAGGAGAACACATTTTAAAGGACAAAACAACATTGACTGAAGAGAGTTATTTCATGTTATAAGGTTATTTCAGTGTAAAAAACCCAACCCTGCTAACTAACCCATGTGTCAAAGTGTAAATATAGCAGACTGGGCAGGTTAAATCAATAATTATCACCTTTACACCTTTAAATTGGACATAACACCTGTTCTTGGTTAGGTGTAAATTTTACACATGGTGTTTCAGTGCAGCAGCCCTAAATTTACTCATTGGTAATTATGACCAACATATTCCACAGCACAGCTGAAGTCTTAAGTCACAAATTAAAGGTGTTGATTAATTTTCTACAACAACTTTCTAAAACAGCTCTGACAATAATATGACTGCAAGTGAAATCAAATATTTATATTAATACACCCTTTCTAGTCATAATGTAATTGTTCCTTTATTTGACCCAAAAAGTATTTGAATTAGAAATAAATGAAGTTTTATGCAATGATTTGATTATGTAACAGTTTTGGAATGGTTTCAAATTTCAGTGCTTTGTAATAGTCAAAGGTGAAGCTGTACCTTTAAGATTTCCATGAAGGGAAGTAACATTCCTCAGGAAGGATGAATTCTTAGCTAGTAAAAGAACCCTGTTTTATAAGAGTGTACACATTTGTCTTGGGGTGTGCACAATAAAGAAAAGACGTGGTGTTCTAATAGTACTTTGCAGAGACACACAGCATGTGCATCTTGATTCAAGTGTCATGAGCTGGACATTGTCCAGAACAAAATGTTCAGTGGCTGAACACTAGCAAGCAGGAGGAAAAGCCACAGATCCTTGTTAACGCCTACTAATGCTGTTCTGCGAGCCTCACTGAAGATGAGCAGGCTGAGCATATAGGGAGAGAAGGACAGGATTTCTCTCACACATTTGGAAACTGGGAGAGCTCGGGCTTAGCATAACAATGACTGAAATTCCAGTGAATCACTATGGCTGAGGAGGAGGTGATCTGTTGGCATAAAATGTCATGGTGGTGTGTGTCAGCCTGTATGTATGAATAATATCTAGCCTGTAGGTGATATTCTCAGTCAGAGAACAATAAATTTTTCCTGAATATGCCTGTTCGATATTACTCTGATTTACAAGTACAACATAAAATAGGAGTGATAAAGAGCAGCCTTGAAGAGAAGGCTGTATTTGATCCATTTGGTTGTCTCTCACTGTGAGAAAGAGCAGACGGTGCATACACTTCCTTGGTTTTAATTTATTTAGAAGTGGTTAGAGGGTGACTGCACGCACTAACACGACTGCCTGTACAAAGGTTTTGTAAGCAATATGACAGGCAGACATCGATGACAGACATTTCATTGGACAGGAGGTTGCTTCTTGTGCTCTGTAGTGCAACATTCCTGTCAAGCACATTAACATCCTAGAAAACACATTAGTGATCTCTGCTACCCAAGTGTTGGATGGATGGAGACTGTGAGAGTGAGAGATCGAAAGAGGGATATAGAGAGAAAGAGGCTGTGAAAGAAAAACATGTTTAGGTATGGCTGCATTAGCTCCTTTATTCCTTCCTGGATTCCTTAAAATTCCTAAGATTTCAGATTCCTAAGTTTTTTTTTTCTTTCTTTCTTTCTTTCTTTCTTTCTTTCTTTCTTTCTTTCTTTCTTTCTTTCTTTCTTTCTTTCTTTCTTTCTTTTCTTTCTTTCTTTCCTTCCTTCCTTCCTTCCTTCCTTCCTTCCTTCCTTCTTCTTCCTTCCTTCCTTCCTTCCTTCCTTCCTTCCTTCCTTCTTCTTTTTTTCTTTCTTTCTTTCTTTCTTTCTTTCTTTCTTTCTTTCTTTCTTTCTTTCTTTCTTTCATTCTTTCTTTCTTTCTTTCTTTCTTTCTTTCTTTCTTTCTTTCTTTCTTGTTGCAAGTGTACTTTATTCAATCATTAATTTTCAGTGGCTACTTTATAATGGTCAGAATTAATCTGGAACACTGGGTGGATACTGGGAATTGTCTTTATTTATTAAAGCACCTTGGTTTGTCTCGTGTATGACATGTGCTATATAAAAACTATGCCATGCCTCTGATGAAACTTTACCATTCTGACGACAGTGGTCTATTCCAGGGTGACCCTGTGCCCATCCACAAGGCACAAGAGCTAAAATTATGTACAATGTACTCGGCCATCACAGTCACCTGATCTCAACCTAACCGAACACATTATTTGTGACTAACATTTTAGACACAAATACAAACACATTTTAGTGTTCTTCACTAATCTTCATCAGCAAAACACCAACTGAGAAAATAGCTGTTTTAAGAATGGTGTTTGGTAGATCCCTCCAGTAGATGTTCATCCCTCCAGTATTCCATTAACAATGGTGTTTAACCTTCCAGTATTCTATTACCTTTTCTTATATCTTTTTTTAACTTAGTTTATTAAATTTAGTTTATTTATATGAACAGTCTAGGCAGAGGTGCTGGGATTTCATTTTACTGCAAGTTGTATATTGTATTTAACTGTTTATGTGAGAAATAAAAATCTTGAATCTTGAATTCCAGAGATGGGAAGAATCA